>JARHVA010000044.1:0-142500 GCA_037957365.1 Torreya grandis | reverse complement strand
TGTACAAAGTTGTGGATGAAGTTTCCAACATTTGTCAACCCAATGGCCACTTATATTATAATGAGTGAAATAATTCTTACCCACTTTCTTGTAAAATAATCCGTTCTTTCCATTCTCCACATTTTGACTTGGGGAGTGTCTTTATAATGAGTATCCTACCTCTTGAAGGACATGGACTTATTTAGGATGGAATTTCTCTTCGAACACATGGCCACAAAATGGTTGTTCATCCCATAAAAATAACATGTATATGCATACATTATGCATGTCAAATGTTTTGTGTTACAAAGCCATTATTTTCATAATAGAAGAAAACATTAGAATACTTATACTTTATATACCTTTTAGGGTTGTCCTTTGTACAAGTCTAATGAGGGAAAGATGTGTCACCTCCTCCTTTGGGATATTCATCTCTCTTTGGAGATGATTTGCATTATTTCTAAATGATTTATCATGATTGAAAGGCTCTCCCTTTCTTTCTTATATCTTACACTCATTATCACCATCATGGAGTGATGGTGTGGCATCTCCTTCTATGGGTTGTTTTTGAAGAGCTAGTGGTTTGGGCTCTTTTCACTTAGAATATTTTCTTGATTCAACTATTTTGGAGCATTCTCTAACTTCTCCTTTACCACTAACATATCTAAAACCTGCATAAAGAGTTATTTCCTCAACCTGTATGGGATTATTCATTCCTTGGCCATTGATGCCAAGACTCTTTCCATCAAAATCCATATTAATTAGTAGTTTGGAACCAATACCCTAAGTATTCTTCTCAAATTTACCAAAAAAAGCATCTACATATTGATGGGAACAAAAAAACATGGTGATTTACTTACTTTGCATACCTCAGTTATGATTTCTGCATCTATGGTAGAGGATGGTCTCCTTTGCAAGGTATACTCTTTTTCTTCTCCACTTCTTCACCATTTTGGAACTTTTCTTAAAGCTCTTCATTGGCTTGTAACTCTTGAATTACCATGAGAAATTCTCCATGGAACATCAATCAATCTTATCACTCTTACTTCTCATCCTACAAGAATTAAAATATTTGTCTTAATTCAAAATTTTCCTCCTGAATCTATAGGTTTATGCTTTCAAGCTCCCAAAGCCTTTATCTCTTTGGAGCTTTACCTATGGTTGTACCTTTTCAAATAATAAACCTCCACTTTCAAGATAAAAATTACACAAATGGAATAATATTAACACAAGATAAAAAAGTGTTAGTAACCCTTTGGAAAACCGATATGATACCAAACTTGATTTGAAAAAGGTTAGTTAATGCAATTGCTCACTAATTCATCTATTTTATATTCTTACAAAAAAATTCTCAATTTCCCATCCTTTTACATGAAAAATGGCTTAAATGATTAAAATTTAGTATTTAAAAACTGAAATTAAAAATAAGTACTAAAGAATAGAGATAAACCACAAACTAAGCTGATAATGGAGTTCACCCAAAATTAGGCTACATCTTCGAGTCTGGTCAAAGGATGGATCAATCGATTAAAATGATGTAAAAAAACAATTTCTTACATCAAATTATCCTAATAATGGGATACCAATCTACAAACAAGTGTCTGATGTCCTCTAGAAAATTTAGCTCTAGCTCTAGCTCTTTTGGACTATCTCTTGCTTGTCTCTCCCAAATGAGGGGCTACACAAGTTCAGTGTAATGTCTCTCAGAGGTTTGTGCGATATCTCTTGGCTTGTAATTGCTACTCTATAAATATATACATACAAACTTTATTTATCTCCTAATAAGGGGCTAATTTTTTTTTGTAATGTCTCTATGAGGTTTTTACAATAGGCTCTTGGCCTTCAATGTGCTTCTCTTGTAATATCAAACATAGAAACTTTGTTTTCTCCTTTTGTTCTCATTTACAAGTACTTAAAGCTTGCAAGCTTTTCTATATGTATTTAATTACAATATTGAACCATTTTTAGTGTTTCCAAGGCCCTTAAATTATGGGTTAAATCCTTATCCATTTTGCATAGGGTTAGGGATTTAAATACCCTTGGAAAATGTCTCATATCCTTTGTTTTTAGCAATAAATTATAAAATTAAGGGATAAATACAAACTCTTGATTTTGGTTTACCAAATATGACATAGCTTGTTGTTGGGCCTTAAAAATAGGCAAAGTGGGGTGATGGGGTCGAGCCCCACTCCAACTCTCACATATTATCTTATGAGGGGTAATTTATGGTGTTTTGGATAATGTTTTATCCCACTTTGATGGGGATAATAATCAAAAGTTGTTTAAGAGATAAACTACATCCCTTGTAACTTGGTCATGAGAACATGTATTATGTGGAAATTGCCTTGGAACTCATAACACTTGGTGGATATTTTTGAATTCCATGTTGAAGGCTATGATTAGTCCATGTGTTAGGTCATACAGGTCTAGCCAATTGATGATGTCAGCACTATGTTATTTTTTCCATGTTTGTTACCACCTTCAACAAGCCATAACTTGCACATATGATGTATGTTTGACCTTGTTCAAATTGCATTGGAAAAATCTTGATGAGCTCTTTGATGTGTAGATAGTTTTTATAATATTTGAGACCATTTGATTTGGTTAGTATTGTATATCTTATCATATCAGTGATAGCATTGATGAGATCTTTAGAGGTGATAAAAAGAAAAATAGAGGATTCTCAAAGTAGATCAATATCCATTTCCTATCATTTATACTCCTATGATTTTTATAGTTAAGGGCTTTACAATAGTCTATTTCCTTTCCTCACTGAGGGATTTTCAACTTAGTGTTCATTTTAATTTGGTGACACTAGGTTTTATTCCAAAATACTCTTTAATCCCTAAGGTATAATTAGGAGCCGACTTTTTGGAACATGAAGAGTTGTATTCTATGGTGGTTATGATTTATTTCTTCCATTGACTTTGGCCCAACCTTGTGAACCTTCATTTCTATATTTTTAAGCATTTAAAACCCTTGATTTCCCATGAAATTTTTTTACAACCATGCACCTAGGGTTTTTTGGAGTGATTTGCTCTACAATAGGAGATAGAGATACTCTCCTTCGTTTTAACCTCTAGTCTTGGGAGTAAACTATTTTATGTATGAAATCATGGTATCTTTATTTTAGTACAACCACTGAAAGTTTATTTATCTCCCTAATTTGGGTTAGGTTTTCCAATCTACCACTTTAATTCTATATAGATAAAATTATGTTTGATATTGGTAACTCGCTTGGTAAACTCATTGATGTAGCTTTTAAACTGCCAATTGTACACAAACAAATTTTACTCACTTGTGTGAGGAGATGGATATTTCAAATGGAATTATTGAAAAAATAAAACTCAAGGCTAATAATAAAACATGGTTGTAACCTTTAGACTATGAACAAGTATATTTTATATGTAAAAAGTGTTTTTCTCATAGCCATCTTGCTGAAGCCTACCCAAAGTTTTTAGGTGTTTCCTCGTACATCAAGGCTAGCCAAAGAAGACCTGATTATTGGTGGGTTAGAATTGTATCACATCATTAGGTGTTAAAAATAATATTTGAGGATAAATATACCGGTTCTCAACCTTTTTCGTTATTGTCTCTTCTCCTTGAGTTACTTATGGTAATGCTCCTTGGATTTCATCTTCATCTATCATTAGTGCAAGTTTTTCAGGTGTCAAGAGCTTGGTCCCTTTTGATCTTGATTTAGGTACTACTCCAAATTATTGTCAAAATTTTTTAGGACATGTTGATGATATTCATACTTTGTGTTTTCAATATTTAGGTGGCTCTTTCAATTTAGGCAAAGTCTCCCTAAATTTAGGTTATAACTAGTTGATTCTAATGGTTTTTTTATGATTTATAAAGTAGAAAAAATATTCCAAAAAAAAAACAAAGCACCAAAATTGAGCTTTACTCCCATAATAAGACTATATTGTCTTCACATTCTTGATTTGTGTTGGTCATGAGATTTGTCTTGCATTTATTTACATTATTTTGCTTAGGCTTGGTTTATTTGATACAAGTTTTTCCCTAGGCGAGAACTCTCCAAGTCTTGTTAGTATGCCTATTGTGATCTTCTAATATTTATACCTTTTTGTTGGGTTGTAAGGGTTTTGTTGTTTCTGGGATTTGGTCCCCATTTTTTTCTTTTCTAAAGTTATGAGTTTTATTCTGGTCTGAGAGTGGAAGTTTGGAGTCCACTTTCCTTCTCCTAGTTTTTGTATTTTGGTTAATTTATCAATGTAAGGGTGAGGTCCCCTCCAACCCTTAATATCTCTCATAAAATAAATTCATATTTATTAATATAATATACTTATATTACATACATGTGTATATAATATAATATAATATATATACTTATAATAATTTATCAATATATAATATATTATAATATAATATTATATAGAGTCACTTGTAGCTCACAAAGTCTATAAAGGATGGGTGAATATCTTGCTAAAGACCAGAGTTGTGGGGGGTTACTTTTAGTCTCACCCAAATTTGATTATGGTGGATAGAGGAAGCTAAATCAAATCTTGCATTATCAGAGTGGACGATAGAGGAATTTGCTCCTATATTTTCTAGGCCATGGGGTTTGCCCATGAATTTAAGGATATTAATCATGCCTAGATTGAAAACCCTATTTTGTTTCAAGTTATGGACAAAATGTTGAGGATGAGTTGGATAGGAATTTTTTGTGACCTAGCCATGAATGGTTCAGTGGGAGGAAAATCCTACTTGTAGTATCTCAAATATACGGTGGTTGTAAAGAAGTCCCAAGTAGCAGAAGACCTTTTGCTACTGCCAGACTCTTGTTTTATAATGTAAGCTTCAAGGAAGTCCTACTGAAGGTTGTCAACTCTTTGAGTCTCATTGATTTGTAACATCTATGGTTGTACTAAGGTTTTGGGAACCTTAAAACCCTTGTGTTATGGTTGTGATATCTTTAAAACCTTCATGTTTTGTCAAGGTTGTGGGAACCTCCAAACCCTCTTGTTGTGTTGGTTAAGGTTGTGGGAGCTTTAAAACCCTCTAGTTATGCTTGTTAAAGGTTGGGGGACCCTGGAAACCCTTTTGATGTACTTGGTATGGTTGTGGGATATTTAAAACCCTCTTGTTGTGCCTTGCAATGTTTGGTTATGGGACCATTATATAAAACCCTCTCCCCGATTGTGGGTCCAGTTATCAAAATCCTCACCTGTCTAGTTCAGAGTTTCAACTTCAAAAGCATTTATCTCATCAAATAAATAATAATAATTTATCAATATAATTAATTATAATTTATTTATATATTTATTATTTGATATTTATTATTTATTATATATAGTTTTATTCAATAATGATTAAATTTAAGCATTAATCATTCTTTTAACCTTTTAATTAATAACAGCTAGCACCATCGCTTGGTTTGGAGAAACTTTGTTGCTTGGCTTGCTTAGTCATAATGATGACAAAATGGATGGCATGTGTGAGGGGCATTAAATCCCATCACCAATATTCACGTTGTCACTTTGGACAAGTGTCAATTGGAGTGAAACTGAGTATTAGGCCTAAGCATTGGTAAATTATCCCCTTCCTTTCTTTGAATTGTGTTCAAATTTGTTTAGTTTGTTTGAGATAAAAGGAAAGATTTCATATATGCAAACTATGAGAAAGGTCTATCTCTCCACATCGATGATCTCATTGATTTAATCTATGTTGGTGATGTTTGTATAATATGAATATAGATGAAAAAGGGGCTAAACCCTTTAAATTTATACCTCATATCTTCTTCTTGAGATGTATAAGACATCATATAGGGAGGAGAGTATACCAAAAATAAAAATAAAAATTGAAAGCTTTTTTTTCTTGATGATGAATCACTATTGGAAATGGAAAACATCGAGTTAAAAATAGATACATGGTATTTCTAAAAACCTGTAATCTAATTTTATTAAATGTAAAAATATAAAATATCTAAACTTAATTTCATAATTATACCTTCAAATTAACCTTACATACATACATCATTTTTTTATATTATGTGTGTAAACAAATTTCCATTCCTTACAAAATTTCCTAATTGAAAATAAATGAAAGTTAGCTAAATGATAACAAATATTAAGAATAAATATGATAGTCACTGCTAACTATCATGATTTTATTATGATGGTTATTTATTTAGCATTGTATTTCAAAATGCTAGTTCTATATAGGAGGAGTGAAAATTGGATAAAAACATATATTTACCTATTTCCTCATGGTTATTTTTGATGGTATGACTAAAATTTCACCAAGCACATCATACAATTTACCAAATTATTGATTTTATTTTATAGTGAAAATAAAATTTAGTGCATGATAGAGACATACAAATATAAACTAACTTAATTACTATGTATTTAAATCATAGAGTATTATCTTGTGTAAACACACTACATTTGATGCTCGACCCTGTTTATTTTGATTTTTTTGATAACAAGAAATAAACATTAGAGACTATATATATATATATATATATATATATATATATATATATATATATGTATATGTATATGTTATAATATTTTATATTTATTTTATTATGACCCATCTAAAATTTCACATTTAATATGGTCTCCAAATAAAATTTATTGTATTTTGAGATTTCCACCTGTCTTAGTGGGAACTGGGAGTGATTATGTACTTAAAAGTTTTAAATAAGTCTTTGTATTTGCACAAATTTGTTCTATTTTTTTGTGGACACTTAAAATAATAAATGATGCCTCATGCATTAATTATCTAGGAACTTGTCAATGATCTCATCTTCTAAAAATAAATGCAATTCATGAGGTATTCATCCAAGTTTTTAACATAAATTATGTATTACAAGCAAAATAAATATTTATAACTTTTTAGTTGGTTTAATGATCATATTGTTGTATTTATGTATCTTTTCTTATAAAATACAATCAATTTTGTTATAATATGTAATTTATAATTTTAAATAGACTGTCAAAAACTGTAGAAGATTATAATAAATATATATAGTTTTTAATGGTATTTATTCATTATGAATTATACTAGTACTTGAAGGGTAATGTTTTAACTTGATGAAAAACATTGTTATGTTTAGAGTAGTTCAAATTAATTTATGAGATACATGTTTTGATATTATACTTTTTTAATCCTATTTTCATTTTTTGCTTTTTTTATATATTAATATTATTATCATCATCATTATTATTTATATTATTTAGGTTGTACTTAAAAGTTCTGAACAAGTCTTTATCTTAGCAAAATTTCTCTGTTACAACTATAACTTGAAAACTTTGGCTTAACATGTGCTAAAAATTCAGCAAGGGTTTATAAGATGCATGTGCCTGTGGATTCTCAAAGTTTTTGGATCTTTTTGTAATTGTCTAGATTTGATGTTCATCTTAAATCTCTATAATAAAAACTTTGATAAAAACTATTTTGCTTTGTCTAATAACTATTTTACTTTGATAAAAACTATTTAGATTTTGATAGAGATTGTTTTGGCAGTTGAGAGTCTAATTTCATGGCTTAATTCTAAGGTCTTGTCTAAATTGGTTGTCTATTATTCTTAGCATGAGTGATAAAGTTGATAGGCATGGTGGTCCTATCAATTTGACCAATAAAAACAAAGGCAAGTATACGACTATCAACATGGTTCCTGAAATGAATAATGGCATGGTTCACAATTACTCACTTGAGGATGTGCACAATTCATTTTTGGGGCTCATTAATGATCTAAAGTTAAGGTAGCTTATGAGATCCCTAATTACACAATGATTAGTTATAAATATCTTGGTGTTTTACACACTTCCTGATGAGACCTGCCTTATATATTATTGAGACTCGAGGTGATATTGAGTCCTTGTGACTAAGATAGAGATTCT
Organism: Torreya grandis; assembly: GCA_037957365.1. Classification (NCBI taxonomy): domain Eukaryota; kingdom Viridiplantae; phylum Streptophyta; class Pinopsida; order Cupressales; family Taxaceae; genus Torreya; species Torreya grandis. Next base: position 134,647 of record JARHVA010000044.1, on the reverse strand, counting down.
ATATGTTATGAAATGCTATTAAGTCCTTATGATTAGGACATAGATTCTATATGTTATAAGATGTTATGTTTTTATTTTTCTAAAAAAATAATATGCTAGGCTAGATGATTATTATATTCATTGTGATGTCATTTTACTTGCACTATGTTGCTTGTCCATATTGATGAGTATTGATTTTGTACCACTTGAGATATTTTTCTTGAACATGTATTTGATTATAAATATGTTTATATATTTGGTATTAGTTTATGACCATTGATATGTGATACATTGGATATGTTGTGTGCTTTTTATTTGGATTGAGATCCCTTATAATTCTTATATTATGTAGCTTTGATTTCTAGGGTAGGTCATTTTATGTGTCCAATTTTGTGTAAGTGGTAGGGGAGGCCAATGAGGGAACTAGGACTACACTGGACATTAGCACTTCATGGGTAAAGTGATGACACATCTACTTGATCTTACATGAAACAAACCACCCCTTTTACCTTTTTGTGGACCTAGTTGTAAGCATAGATGTCCTTAATTGTTTAGCATTATTTCCCCCATTGGACACTATTCAAACCTTTCATTATTAACCTTAGGAGTTCTATTTAAAAAAATTATTTCATTCTTAAATTATTTTTAAAAGTTGACCCATTTAACACCAAAATCGGATGGATTGAGGGATCCAACTTTAGAATGAGTCATAAATTAGGTTTTAGGTATTTTGGGTTGATATTTTTGCCCTCAAACTAATAAGAAGGTAGGAGAGTCTTTCAGGGAATCTTAGATGACTTTAGAAGTAGCCCATGTGCCATTTATGGCTTTGTAAATGAGTCCATTTATAAGGTATAGACTTGATTGCTTGCCCACATGGACTTTTAAGTGGAGTTATAGAGGGGGAAGACTTTTTGACCATAAGCCAAGGGGTGGGAAGGGACATGTGTCACATTTCCATTACTTGTAGAGGATGAATTTGAGCTTATATGGGGAAGGAAACCCTTCCTTGAGGGAATTTTTTTTCTCATTTAAAATTTATAAAATGGGATGTAGAGAAGATAAGGAGAAAGATGAGGAAGAGCTTAAAGAAGGAGAAACTTAGCCATTGCCCAAGATTCTTAGAGGTATTCTTGAGTGGATGTAAGAAGGAACTAAGGTAGGCTTATGTCTCCATTTAAATTAAATTTATTAAGATATATTTATTCCTTTTATTTTAATCATTTTCAATAGGTGTAGGGCCACTTGGCCTACCCTCTTTTTACCATTGTTTTCCATGGTTGTGCATACAAGAACCATGTTGGTTTTATTGCCCACTTGGGCCTTGGATATGTACAATCCCTCCTAATATTATTGGATGTTTTAAAATTTTAGTTATTATTTAAATTTGACGTCATTAGGCTACCCAAATAGGTGTGAAATTTATTTACTTATGTGTGTATTTTCATGTTTTTTATTTGGCTAGTGAACCATAGTTATCGATGACATTCTACATATTGGTAATGGAAAGTGGACTGAATTACCAATGCCTAATGATGTAGTTTGATTATATGTAATGGTTGGTGGACTTTATAATGCCCTCTTACTTGTTATTTTACATGGTTTGAGGTGTCTATGCCCTCCCATGGATAAGATATGATAAAAGAGTTGGCTAAGTATTCCCCATGTTGTTCTTATCATTCAATGGGCCTATCTATGTTGGAAACTTATAAGTCTACCTTGTCATATTTTATCCTTTGAAATGATGTTTTCATTTACTTGTATATTATTTTTTTGGGAATGAAAGGCCCATTTTTATAGTTGAACTTATCTTTCTAGATACATTTTATTAGTGAGCATCCTATTATCACATAGATTTTTGCACTTGTCTTGATGTTATAGCTTGATTATGCAAATATCTAATGATACAATGGGATCACCTCTAAGCAGTAGGACCTTGGTGAATTAAGGTAAACCTTTGGAGAAGGCTGACTTCCTTTCACTAAATTTCTTGTAACTGATAAACTACCAACTCGTGTGGAAATCTTGCTTCTTAGTGATCTTGATTTTAAACTCAGATTTTGACTGTGAAAAAAGAGTTTGGAAAGGAAATTACAAAACTGGAAATGGTGATTGTACCAAATATTTTGTAGTGGATATTAATGCTTACTTGAATGAATATAACAGAATAATAAATATATTGAAAATTATTGGAGCACAAACTCATGCAAATGTGAAATCAAAGGTAATATTGAGTATTTTCTCATATAAGGGACAAGATTATTTATTTTTAATCAAACAGTCTTTCAAAAGGGAAAAAGAGTACCACAAATGAAATTTTAGGACTAAAATAAGAATAAAACATCCTTAAATATTTAAATAACCTTGCATACACAAAGATTACATTGACAAGAAAGGCAAATCTTTAATTTATTCTCATTCTCTAGGTTACAGCATGTAGACAAGTTATTCATAATGCAGAATAATCTCTCTAGCAGTAAAAAGATAAATGGGCTATGCCATAGTACCCATATTTCTACAAAAAATCTCATGGAAGAGATTTAGTTAATAAAGAAATCTGTGCCTAGTTGAAGAGCATGCAAATCTAGAAACTTCATGCAAAAAGGGGTGTGATCTTTAGTTGTAATGACATCCTTGGAAAGGTGAACAACTAGGAAGACACATGCTAGTGTTGAGCATGATCCAAATTGATGGAGGCCTGGAGGGAAAATGGAAATCTTCATGCAATACCTATGTATTCTTCAGTTCAGCTACAATGGCTTCTTCATGCAATGAGGTACCTAAGTGAAACTCAAACGTTAGAGCAAAAGATAGTTTTAGATAACTTAATTCTATTTTTGCAAAACCCTAACTTGTAATTTTTAATTGGGAGTTTTACAAATTTCAAGTCACACAACATTGAAAAAATTGGAAATGCATTTTTTCAACTTAAGCAACTTAGACTTGTCAAAATGGAAAGTGTAATTTACAAGTATATTTTTTATAACTTTCATAGTGTCAAAAAGGAACATGGGAATTACATATGGATCTTTTTCAAAATGATAGTTGTAATTTACAAGTTGTAACTTTAAAATATTTCTCCGACAAAGAAATACAATTTAAGAATGATTGTTATAGAAAGAACTAATTTATATCCAACACTTTTGAAAAATCTTTGTCCTTTTTCACTTGTGTCTTTTCAATATATGCATCAAAAAAATTTAAGATCTCCAAGATACGATCTTCATCGGGACCAAAAGAGTAGAGGTGGCTTATTTCACATTCTATAATAGTATCAGAGAGTTCCCTTCGTACAGCTCTATATTCTTGAGTCTCTTTTCCCATTTGATCCAATGTATTATGGTACCTGATAAAGTGGTGGATAGAGTTCAAACTAAATGTGGTGTCCCAAGATGACTCTTTTTCAATCACTCCTTTGAATTTATATTGAACTTCCTGAGCTAAAAGGACCTAGTCCTCTGATCTATTGCTTGACATGATAATTTATTCAACAAATCTTCAATGTCATATATCATATTATTGGCTTTGTCATGTGCAACCTTAGCCTTATTGGTACTCTCTATGAGTATCCTTATCTTGAACTAAGTTTCTCTATCCAATTCCTCATGCTTTGTATCATTTATCAGTATCTTTTTTGTAAGTAAGATATTAGTATCAATTATATCCATAACTGTCATCTTTGGATAGAAAAAGGTTCAACCTTTATGTCTCTTCCTAATAATTGTTGATCTATTCTCTCAAAATTTCCCTTCTCTCTATTAGATTTGTATAGTGGTCCATTACTAATTCAATAACTCTATTTCCCTTTGAGATGAGCTCCTCTACCTAGTCCTTTGTGTCCCTTCCCATGCTACCAATTTTTGTCACTGTATTGTCTCTTGATCTATGATCTAAGTAACAGGTTATGTTGGTTAAGCAGTGGGCTCAATTAAATTATTTAATGTATTCATTAATTTTTCAACCTTATTCTTCAATTCAACTTTAGTGACCTTGTTGTAGACACCGAAATCGTGTCTACTCCCTGGTCGTCCTCCCCCCTTGGTCCCTTTCCACTTCTAACCATGCCTAACCTATGTCTTACTAATTTAAAATAATTATCTTATTTTAAATTAATAATTCTCTCCTTCCTTCTCTCTCTCCCCTTGCCACCTCACCCATGCCACCTCTCATCTCCTTGGATTCTTTGCTCTTGGATACCCTCATTTATCACCCTATGACCTATTCCAACTTCCCCTCCACTACCCCTTGCCAAGTCTTAAATGATTTAAGACCCCATTTCCCTTATCCCACTCATTTCCCATGCCTATTAAGCCACCTTCAACCGTTTCTTCCCTGGAACCGCTAACCCGGCAGTTGGGAAAATGGACGAAAGGCTATTTTTAGCCTTTTTTCCTACCTTCCAGCTGCCGACGTCGATCAACTATCGATCGACATCGGCAGTATTTTTGGCATCGGTTGCCTTCAAAATTGCATTCCACCTCCAGAGTGCGGGTCCATTTTCCAATCTTTGAACCTGACCTTTCAACCTTCAACAATCGGATCTTTCATTCTGCCAAGCAGCAAACCTTCCAATCTTCAAACCTCTCTCTCTCTCTCTCAAGCACACAACAAGCTACAACAACAATAGGTACTCTACATCAGTCATTCCACCTTGCTGGAGGTCTTCTACACCAGCAGCATCAGCAACAGGTACAACCAGTCTACAATACTCTTTCCTCAGCAAACCATAGGTAAGTATTTCCTCTGTGTTTTCATTATGTTTTCAGTTATTACTTCTAAGTAATATCACCTGCCCAGACCCAACCTGCTCTTCCCTAAGAGGCTGAAAGGCCTGCTCTAATCCCTGTCTCCTTGTCACCCTGGCCACTATCTGATCCCCTATTCAGACCAAACTCTCAGACCCCTATACAGACCTTCAAACAGACCCTCAAACACCTCAAGCCATCTTGCTGACCACAAACAGACCATAAAACCCATCCAGACTCTGTCCAAGACTACTACCCCGACCGACGCCAGCCACAGAGACCACTGCCTCAACCGACTTCAACAGACTAATCGACGTCGGTGACATAGACATACCAATGTCGGTAGACTAACCGACGTCGGCGACTGTGACCATATTGAAAGCAGCATTCAGGTAAGCATTTACTTTTATTTTTGTTTCAGTCTTTAATCATTTTAGTCTTTTATCATTCTGCCTTTTATCAGACATTGTTTTTATCAATTAGTGGGTTGACATCCCTCAAGGAAGTCTTTGTACTTCTGGGATCAAGCTTTTGCTTGGTAGCCCACCATCTCCTCATCTAATGCCTTCTTTGTTTTAGTCTCTTTCCTCTACAGGTGTCATCCTCCACAACCAAAGAGAATTTCTTTCAGTCATCTGAATTTGGTGTGCAAGACCTCATTCGGGTATCTTCTAACCCTAGACCTTTTATCTTATTTCCTCATTTCTCTTTTGAATGTGAAAAGTGAAAACTTGTTTGGAAACATTCTGGCACACCCAGTGGGACCCTAGGGTCTTCCTTGGGTTCTTTTTCATTTCTTTTCATATAGGTGCATTAGGTTTCTCCTTTTCACCTCTTTCTTCTATCTCTTCCAAAAGACACTATTAGCAAAAATTAAAAAGAATCATTGTTGTTCTTTCTTTTCTTGCATCTTAGACTAGTCAAAAGTCATACTCTTTAACCCTTTCTCCATTTGTCTTCATACGAACTCACATTTCAATTTGGGCTTAAAACACATTGCATTTCATTTCTTCTTGACTGCATACTTAGTCCACATCTAGTAATTAAAAACTGCATCATGAATTAATTGTAGGCCACTTATGTTACACAACCAAATCACTTGCACAAATCAAACATCAAAACTTACCTGAGACAAGGCCCGATTGGGATTTCATCACCCAGCGGATACCTTACCCGTCCCGGCAATCTCACTTGGACTTCACTACCAAGGGGAAAGCCCACTCTGTTCTCTGGCAAAGTATAATCTCTAGGGGAAGTATATACTGGCTAAGCAGACCAGCTTACCATTGGGCTCGTGAAGTGAGGGGAGCTTGCTCCTTAGCACCAGGCCAAGTACGGAACCTAACACAGACTCTTGAGCACCAAAACTAACCTAAAACCAACCATAGACTACTTCTTCTAGGACCCGTTCTACAAGCCAACCTCCCAAACACATTCTAAGGCATAAGCCAACATGATTCTAAAAAGTTGATTCTTAGGATTTAACGCTTAGGGTATGCCTTTCTCCATCTGTTTTTCTATTCCTATCTAGTTTTTTGAGCTAGTGAGGATGTTTTTCTTCTTTCCAAAAATTTTCAAGTTCTTTGAGTTTCTGTAAAACACAGTCACCGACATCGATTTTACCACCGACGTCGGCCACCTTTTTTTGCCGATATCGGTCATCTGATCGACATCGGTAGCCTGTTTCACTGACATCAGTTTTTCAACCGACGTCGATCACTATCTAATTCTTTTCCTTAAATAGCAAGCCTAAAACCCGACCCTTTTTCTACCAAAACCACATTCTGAGTTTTTGAAACTGAAAAAACATAGTTTTTGGAACCTAACCCCTCTTGCCTTGAATGGTTTTGACACGCAATCAAACCAAGGCTCTTCTTGACCAAGTGAGACATCAACCACTCTCACCTTCGCCATCTATGCCTAGTCCTCTAATGGAGTATCATTTAGAGACTAAATGAACTCCTACCCGACCAACTCCCAATCAACCTTCAATTGTCCCCGAAGGGGACCCAAACTTTGAGAGACTCCTTAACCACAATGTCAAGGCTCTCCAACACTATCTCGCAAGAAACCAAACACAAGACCTTTCGGGTGAAGCGGCGATGACATCAACACCATCCGCTACCCATCCCTTTATGACTCAGACTATTGCCTCAACCATAAACCTGACCATAGCCAATACGCAAAGTTTGGCCTCCCCATCTATTTTTGAACCAACCTCCATCGGGGTTCCATTACCCCCTCAACCACACGCAATTCAACCAAGTTCTACATCATACCAAAACTTGATTGTCTCGACCCCACACACTCTTGCACCCATAAATGCAGGAGTGTCTACCTCCCCTTTTGCCAATTCCATCACGCAACCACCTTTGGCGATATCTAGTCAACTTATGCCTTCTACCTTCATGACACAACCACCCTTTGCCTCCACTTATGTCCCAACGACTAGTTATCAATACGTTGTGCCCGTACAAGCGCAACCAACTATGTCGTATGCCCCCTCTAGCACCTTTCAAGTGCCCTATAACCTAGGGGATGCTCCACCCACAAATCTGTCAGTAGATATAATCAAAATGCTGATGGACAAAATGTCCAATCTTGAGACCTCTATTTTTGGTTCACGCAATGCCCTCTCATATGAGCAAATTTGCAATGAACCCATTCATCCCTCTGTCCCAATCTGACCGTATCCCAGTCAGTGGGAGCTTCCTAAGTTTACTCACTTCCAGAGTAAGGAAGACCTGAAACAGCACCTACAAGCATTCAGACATGCTTGTTATCTCATAGCCCATGATGATGCATTATTGTTACGCACCTTCCCCATGTCACTTTTTGGCCCTACCCTTGATTGGTACAGCTCTCTCACCAGTCATTTTATCTTTTCATTCACTCAACTCGCCCAATTATTTCTCAACCACTTCTCAATCAATATCACCAAACAAGTCTCGATCACAGACCTCTACTCCATCAGGCAATTTGACGACGAATCAATAGTCAATTTTGTCACTCGTTGGAGAGGCTTGATTAACCAGCTCTCCTTCTCCTTGCCTCAACCTGAGCTCATCGAGCTCTTTTCTCAAGTATGTGCCAGGCACATCTCTTCTACCTTGCGGGTTTAAACATTTCACACTTTCGATGAAGCTTTCACCATGGACCGAAAGCTTGAACTCCATGCTATTGAAGAAAACAGGGTCAAATTGCGTAATACCAATGCAAGAACTGATGACCCTTCTTATTCTAGACCTTCTTCTTCCCACTCCAAGTCCAAAGGAGTGGCAAACACTGTGGTCATTAGATCACCACCCTCGACAATGACCAACCAACCTCAACCTTCAATGTCCCAAAGCATCACAAAACAATTCCAACAACGGTACATCCAGCGTTCATACACTCCAATTGGAGAGTCATACACTTCCATTTTGGAAAAACTCATCAAGTAGGGGGTCCTCAATCTCCCTCCAATTCAACCACCTCAATTCGACTCCTTAAAAGCCATCCCTACATGGTATAGGGAAAATGACTTTTGTCACTATCATCGTGTCCAAGGCCATGACATCAACAACTGTTGAACCTTCAAGAACATTGTCCAAGACATGATAGATAAGGGGGATCTTGTCTTGGATAACCCAAATGCACCGCCCAATCAAAACATCGACATCTTCAAACAACCTTTTCCTAACCATCCTCCTACCCAAAACAATGTCCAGACCATGACCGATAGCTCCCACGACCATAATATACGCATGGTCAACACGGTCTCATCTCTTGTCCCTGACCAACCTCCTCCACAGGTAGAAGAGCCTTCTTCTCCTATTAGTTCTCTATTAACCTCTCTTATATTAGAGGATGCTTTGACCATACCAATGCCATTAGCCCCATCTCCATCCTCCCTAATACCGATGGGGGACCCTACCTTGCCTACTCCTCAACCACAAGTCGAAGGCACAAGCATCCCTACCCTCTACCCTCTTGAGGAGCTGCACTCTCTTATTTCTTCTCCACCAAGAGAAGAACTAGTCTCTTCACCCATTTCGACTGAGGAAGACCCAGTCATAGTTTCCTCTTGCCTTTTGCCTGAGATTGCTACATCTCACTCACCTCCGTCCACATCTGAAACCAAACCCGTATCTAACCTCGCCTCGCACAATGGTGGCCCTAGACCCAAACCAAAGAAGGCTACTAAACCACACCGGAGGACTCCTCCCCCACCTTCATCATTACCTTCAATTTTGGGCCCGCATCTGTCCACTTTAATAGGAGTGCTTCCTACTCCCATACTTCACAGAGGCAAGTCACCTCTATTATCCCCTCAACCCATCAGACATATATTTCCTCCAAAACATCCAACACCTATCACCACCAAAGTGCCATCTACACGTGTGGCTACACCACCCATGAAAATGATGGTACGACCAATGCCTTTTATGCCTCTCAAACCAAAGTCATCAACCCCCACTGCAACAAGACACATGGACCCATTGGCGGGTTCTTATGCCTCGATGTTACAAAAATTGTTGTAGTCTTCTCACATCAATCTCCCACCTCTTAAACCATATCAATCTCTCAGACCAAAACCACCCTGGTTCGATGACACTTAGATTTGTGCATATCATCGCACGCCTGGACACGACACTGAGAATTATTGTGCCTATTAAGGTGTGGAGCCTAAAAGCTTCACATATAAGTGCATTACCAAAGTTGCAGGTTTACACAGTCACCGGCGTCGATCAGGAGTGACCAACGTCAGTTCGGTGAAGTTGAAGAGACGTCGGTGTCGGCAGGGATTGGCCGACGTCGATCACAGGCAAGCAGGCAGGAACCGGCATCGATTACCTGTGCGTCCAGAATGCTATTTTCAAGGATAGAACTAAGTGTTTGCACAATGAGTTTAAGTCTTAGTCTTAAGTTCACGTTTCTATTATTAGTAAGATTGTTTTTAGAGCCCTTGTTTAAGAGGCTTAACTATTGGTTGTAAGTGCATGCTCAAGTCTCCTAATTCTATATGTAGAATTAGATCTTCTTAGCTTAGTGTGATTATTGTAGTAGTTCATTGTATGTGAATGTTGAAGAATAATACAGAGTTGTATCAATCTAGGTTGTTGGAATTGATTGTACTTGAGAGAGAGAGCTCTTGAGGGATAGAGATCTAGAGAGAGATCTTGTGCATCTGAGAGAGGTGTGGAAGAAAGAAGTTTTTTCAATTGTATTTCTTTTGTAAAGAGTTTAATACAAGTTTTCAGGGTGGTTTCTTGTATCTCTTGTTCTTTGCTATTATCTGATTCTAGCTACTTATCTATCTAATTTAATTCTGTGGTTTATTGCTTTCATAAGTGTAATCATATTATTGGTTGATCCCCAACAAGTGGTATCAGAGCCTTGGTTGTAGGTTTAGAGTTTGATACCCAATAATTGGTATCAAAGCTCAGGTTCACTAATAGGCGGTTCAGATCTATGTAGTGTGTATTGATTACAGGTTGCTCACAGGAGTTTCTTCAAGGATTTCTGTTTGAGTGGGAGAAGCAATGGCAGAAGAAAGTAAACTGAGAATGGATAAGTTCAATGGCAAAAACTATCAACATTGGAGGATGCAGATAGAGGACTATCTGTATCAGAAAGATCTATACTTACCGTTAGGTGGGATTGCAAAGAAGCCCACAGACATGGAGGATGAAGAATGGGAAGTTCTTGACAGAAAGGCTCTGGGGTCTATAAGACTGAGTCTAGCATCTACTATGATATTTAATTTATCACAGGCAAAAACAATGGTAGAATTGATGACTACTTTAGCAAACTTGTACAAAAAACCCTCAGCTTCTAATAAGGTATATCTTATGAAGCAGCTATTTAATTTGCATATGCAGGAAGGTGGATCTGTATCTAATCACTTGAATGATTTCCATGGTATTGTAAATCAATTAAGTTCAGTCAAAATTGTATTTGATGATGAAATAAAAGCTCTTTTAATATTATGTTCTTTGCCTGAAAGCTGGCATAGCTTAGTAATGGCAGTTAGCAATACTGCATCTGCATCAAATATTTTAAAAGTAGAGGTTGTTGTTAGTGTTATCTTGAATGAGAAAATTCGCAGGAAAAGCACAGAAGAGACATCTAGGAACGCTTTAAGTTTTGAGAGCAGGGGAAGGCAAAAAGAGAAGAGCAAGAAAGGGAGATCAAGATCTAAGTCTAAGGGGAGAGGCAGATCTAAATCCAAAAATGGCAGAAGGCCACAATGCTGGAATTGTGGAAAGATGGGGCACATAAGCAGAGATTGCTGGTCAAAGCCTAAGGAGGACAATCAGCACGAAGGAAAAGAAGAAGCAAAGGTTGCAGGTATTGCACAAGATGCTTTAATATTCTCTTTGCATAATAATATAGAATCTTGGGTGTTAGATTCTGGTGCATCTTTTCATGCTACCCCTAATAGGAAATATTTCTATGACTATATCCATGGAGATTTTGGAATAGTGTATCTAGGGGATGATGAGCCTTGTAAGATTATTGGCAAAGGTAAAGTGCAGCTGAAAATGTAGAATGGCAACACATGGGTGTTGAGAGAAGTTATGCATGTTCCTAGCTTGAAGAGAAATTTGATTTCTGTAGGAAAGTTAGGGGATGAGGGTTGTACAGTAACTCTCACAGTAGAATCTTGGAAGGTGACCAAGGGTGCACTTGTTATGGCCAGAGGTAAGAGAGTAGGTACTCTCTATTTGTGTAATTGTGTTACTAACAATTCTCCTTCTGTATTATCTACTTCATATGTGGATGCAAAATTGTGGTACTCAAGGCTTGGCCACATGAGTGAGAAGGGGATGTCAATTCTTAAGTCTAAAGGTAAGCTTTCAGATTTGAAAAGCATGGATTTAGAATTTTGTGAGCACTGTGTATTTGGAAAATAGAAAAGGGTTAGTTTTCTCAAGACTGGGTCTACAAAGAAGAAGCATAAGTTGCAGCTTGTTCACACAGACGTGTGGGGACCGGCTCAGGTAGCTTCTATTGGAGGATCACAGTACTATGTTTCGTTCATAGATGATGCTACAAGAAAGGTATGGATCTATTGTATTAAGAAGAAATCTGATGTATTTGAGACTTTTAAGATTTGGAAAGCTATGGTTGAGAATGAAATAGGCAAAAGATTAAAGTGCCTGAGATCTGACAATGGTGGAGAGTTTTGTAGTTATAAGTTCAACTGGTATTGTTACATGCATGGAATTCGTAGGCAAAGGATGGTTCCAAGGACACCTCAGCAGAATGGAATTGCTAAAAGGATGAACAAAACAATTATGGAGCGTGCAAGATGTATGAGATTGCATGCCGGTTTGCCCTTAGAGTTTTGGGCAGAAGCTGTTGACACTGTAGTGTACCTGATTAATAGAGAACCCTCTACAGCTCTAGATGGTGGAATTCCATAAAAGGCTTGGACAGTTAAAAAGGTAGATCTCTCTTTTCTCAAAGTTTTTGGTTGTGAAGCCTTTGTGCACGTAGATAAGGAAAATAGAAAGAAGCTGGATGCTAAGTCTATGAGGTGCACATTTATTGGCTATGGCTCAGATGATTTTGGTTTCAGATTTTGGAATCTAGGAACTAACAAGATAATTAGGAGCCGTGATGTTGTTTTTAATGAAAAAGTGATGTATAGTGATCAGCTGAAGAAGCTAAATCAATCTGGGCAGAGCAATAGTGAATTGGATGAGGTGACGGTCCAAAATGAGCTCGCAGGAAAAAGAAATAATCACTTGCAGGAAAACACAGAGACTGACATCGGTAGTATAGGAACCGGCATCGATAAAATAGAAACCGATGTCGGTCATACAGAGACCGATGTCGATAGGACAGGCACCGACGTTGGTCATGCAAAACCGGCGTCGGCCAGTAACAGGTCTATAGGTGACCGAGGTTAGTCACTGTCAGAGAATTTGAGTGGACAGCATGTTGTGAATGAGTCTCAGACACCCATCAGGAGGTCAGAAAGGGTAAGTAAGCCTCCAATTAGATATTCTCCTTCATTATTCTATTTATTGCTAACTGATGGTGGAGAACCAGAGAGTTTTGAAGAAGCAATACAGATGGAGTCCAAGAGTCAGTGGGAGCATGGCATGGTTGAGGAGTTGGAGTCCTTAAGAGAGAACCAAACATGGGATTTGGTTGAGTTGCCAGCTGGTAAGAGAACACTGAAGAACAGATGGACCTACAGGTTGAAGGAAGGTGAGAATGGATAGATGAGATATAAGGCCAGATTGGTAGTGAAAGGATTTGCACAAAAGCCAGGTATTGATTTTGGTGAGATTTTTTCTCCTGTTGTTAAAATGACTTCTATACAGATTATACTATCTTTGGTTGCTGTTGAGGATTTGCATCTTGAGCAGCTAGATGTTAAGACAACGTTTCTTCATGGAGATTTGGATGAGGAAATTTATATGGAACAGCCGAAAGGATTTGAGGTCAAAGGTAAGGAGAAGTTAGTGTGCAGATTGAAGAAAAGCTTGTATGGCCTCAAGCAAGCTCCTAGACAGTGGTATTTGAAATTTGACAGGTTTATGACTGAGCATGGCTACAGTAGGTGTCAATCTGAACATTGTGTGTATTTTAAGAGATTGGATAATGGTAGATATATTATTCTATTGTTGTATGTAGATGATATGCTGGTTGTAGGATCACACATGCAGGATATCTTTGAGCTTAAGGTGAAATTAGCTCAAACTTTTACTATGAAGGATTTGGGAGTAGCAAAGAAAATCCTTGGCATGAGCATTAAGAGAGACAGGAAAAATCACAGGTTGATATTGTCTCAAGAAGATTATGTGGACAAGGTGTTGAAACGGTTCAACATGCAGGATGCTAAACCAGTAAGCACACCTTTGGCTGGACATTTTAAGTTGAGCAAAGAAAAATGTCCTAATTCACATGATGAGGTAGAGTACATGAGTAAGGTTCCATATTCTTCTGCAGTAGGGAGTTTGATGTATGCAATGGTGTGTACTAGACCAGATATTGCCCAAGCAATGGGAGTGGTAAGTAAGTATATGGCCAATCCAGGTAAGGAACATTGGAAAGTAGTTCAGTGGATCCTTAGATATCTGAGAGGAACCCGCAGTAGGCACTTGTGCTATGGAGGTTCAGATACTTCTCTACATGGTTATGTAGATTCAGATATGGCAGGTGATTTGGATGGCAGGAGGAGCACCACAGGTTATGTTTTCACTGTAGGTGGAACGGCAGTTAGCTGGATATCTAAGTTGCAGAAGCTTGTTGCCTTGTCAACTATAGAAGCAGAGTATATTGCAGCCACAGAAGCTAGCAAAGAGATGATATGGATGACACGGTTCATGGAAGAGCTTGGAAGGGAGCATGGGAGTTGCAGATTGTATAGTGACAGTCAGAGTGCAATCCATTTGGCTAAGAATTTAGCCTTTCATTCAAGAACAAAGCACATATAGCTAAGGTACCACTTCATACGGTAGGTATTGGAAGATGGTGATTTGAAGTTGGAGAAGATCCATATAGATAGGAATCCTGCTGATATGTTAACCAAGCTAGTTATAAAGGAGAAGTTGAATCTTCATTCAACTTCTGTTGGTCTTCATGATTGAGTTGAAGATGGAGGAGCTAGAAGATGTTGCTGTACAGGTACTGGTGCAGCTGTTTATCTCCAAGTGGGAGATTGTTAAGGTGTGAAGCCTAAAAGCTTCACATATGAGTGCATTACCAAAGTTACAGGTTTACACAGTCACCAGCATCGGTTAGGAGCGACCGACGTCGGTCCGGTGCAGTTGAAGAGACGTCGGCATTGGCAGGGATCGGCCGATGTCGGTCACAGGCAAGCAGGTAGGAACTGGTGTCGGTTACCTGTGCATCCAGAATGCTATTTTCGAGGACAGAACCGAGTGTTTGCATGATGAGTTTAAGTCTTAGTCTTAAGTTCGTGTTTCTATTATTAGTAAGATTGTTTTTAGAGCCCTTGTTCAAGAGGCTTAACTGTTGGTTGTAAGTGCATGCTCAAGTCTCCTAATTCTATATGTAGAATTAGATCTTCTTAGCTTAGTGTGATTATTGTAGTAGTTCATTGTATGTGAATGTTGAAGAATAGTACAGAGTTGTATCAATCTAGGTTGTTGGAATTGATTGTACTTGAGAGAGAGAGAGCTCTTGAGGGATAGAGATCTAGAGAGAGATCTTGTGCATCTAAGAGAGGTGTGGAAGAAAGAAGTTTCTTCAATTGTATTCCTTTTGTAAAGAGTTTAATACAAGTTTTTAGGGTGGTTTCTTGTATCTCTTGTTCTTTGCTATTATCTGATTCTAGTTACTTATCTATCTGATTTAATTTCGCGGTTTATTGCTTTCATAAGTGTAATCATATTGTTGGTTGATCCCCAATAGTGCCCTCAAGGTTGTCGTTCACCAATGCTTTGAGAAAGACACCCTTCTTCTTGACCATATTATCAATAAACCTTCAACACCGCCCCACTCATCAACTCCCAGATCAAGACCATCTTGGTTCGACAACTCTAAATTTTGTCACTATCATCACACTTCGGGACATGACATTGAGCATTGTTGCACTCTTAAAGCTGTCATTCGTCAACACCAAAAAAAGGATACCCTTCTCATCAAGGATCCTCTTGACTACCCTTTAATCAAATCATCAACACCGACCCATGCTTCTCAAACCTCATTACCTAAATCGGGATCTCCACGCCAGACTATGGTCCCTTTACTGCCTTTAACCCCCTTATTCGACATCAACACAGTCAATCTGACCACCAAGTCTCAACCGACCTCAACCAAGCCTCAACTAAGTCTCGACCAATCATCAACCAAATACCAATCTCGACCAAACATTCAACCCAACCATTGACCAATCAATGACCAAATATCGACCGACCATTGACCAAACCTTGACCAAACATTCAACCCAGCCATTAACCCAAGCACCGACCAGAAATCGACCAATGTCAACCAAATTTCGACTAAATATCCATCGACCAAACCTTAACCAAACATTCAACCAACCTTTTAATCATGACCTAACCAATCATCAACCAAACATCAACCAACTTTTTAATCATGACCTCAACCAAACATTGACCAGACAATCAACCAAACATCGACCAAACATTGACCAAGCATTGACCAACTTCTTAGTCATCTTTATATCCAATATCAATCAACACGTGACCAATCTCAAAGAAGTAAACGAGGCAAATTTTCCCCTAATTGGCTCGGACCTTTCATCATCATGCACAAGCATGGACCAGGGACTTATCAGAACCTGAGCCCTTTAATGCCTTACATCTACGACCATTCTACTATTAGTCGAGTACTCGTCCACTTGACATATAACTTGAGCTCATCCCTTGAGCAATCCCCATCCTCTTAATCCTCATTCCTTTCAACCCTATTCCCCTAAACAAATCCTATATACACATTTTATAAAGTATGGATGCTTTGTCCTAATAAAAGGGAGCCCTTGAACTTCTATAGTCTTATCCATGACTCAAAATTCTGTCAAAAATAAATCAAGATGTCAAAATATCTAAGGTCACAAAACCAAAAATTAGACTGCTCCCTCGAAGGACAGCTATACTATCATTGTTGTAGCTAATAGACTACTCCCTCGAAGGACAGCTATTCAAAGCCCTCATATATATATAAATCAAAATATAGACCACTCCCTTGAAGGATGGCTATGACTAAATATTGCTATAAACAACACTCATTCTGAAGCTTCCTGCATCGATCAGCTTCACATATATGACCACAAAGCAAAGCAACATCCCTACGTGGACTTCTCGCATCGATCAGTCCACCCCCCCCAAAAAAAAAGGTCATGGACAGGCCTATAGTCGTTCTTGGGTCACCTATAAAAGGGGCAAGGTTATTCCTACCAAAAAGGGTTACCCCATCCTCTCATATCACATAATCCAACCTATCACCCCAACCTACTCAAGGGAATTCGAGCTCACTTTAATGTCAAAGTGATTTGATTACCTCTCTAACACAACCCATGGTCAATGACGTAATGCATGAATGGGGCTCTTGGTTCTAACAACCCCTATCTATGCTATCTTTCTGGTCCTTGTCAATGAAAGAGCAAGTCACCTTTCACCTTTTTTTCCACACTTTGGTCACATTCAACCAAACCTTGGTCACAACCAATCCAACCAAACCAATTCAAACCAGACCAAACCAACAACATGACATCATACATCATCCTAGTCCATTTCACATAGTTTCTATGGACACCAATACACATGGAAACTATCGATCAGACGCAATTTATGTTAAGCATAAACCATTACTTGATGAAGCATAAATAGACCTCAATTCATTTTTAGCATACATCCATCACGAATATAGAAAATTGCTAGGGATGAAAGACCCCTCAACCAATGTTATAGAATACACCATCACACAATATGGAAAAGTCTGTAACATCATCTTATCCTCATCATTTCAACACATGACCAAAACCAATCATCGACCACTTTGACTCTTAGCCTGAACTACATTGGTCTGAGGCCCTAAGATCGGGGCTATGTAGGCAGCACTCAGTTGACATGCGGTCCTCTAGGGTTATCTCGACCACCCTCATTTGTTCATCCACCTAATGGACAAACCATTCTCTCTTTGACCATGACTTAACCTCGTCCAAGAACAATCCATAACTTTGACCCTTCCTCCCTTTTAGGGAGAACTACATTGGCCTAAGGCCCTTCTAGTAGGGGCTATGTAGGTAGCACTCAGTCTTTTGAGGTTAGCTTGGCTACATTCCTTCATCTGTCCATTCATTCGACCAATTATCTATCTTGACCTACCTCGACCAATGACCATAGAGATCACGACTATCTCCTTCGACTACAACCACTTCTAAGACAATGTTGCCTTGGTTGTTTTTGCATGTATGCTACCTCATGAATGGTTAGCAAAATTGTCTACAACCCATATTTTGACCCTCACAAGTATAGGATTGCAAGCCAGTTGATCCCCACTACTTGTGACATTTTCGTATTTTCAGGAGCACTTCTTGAGCCCGGGATACTTGGAACACGACGACCATTGGAGCTACAACTTAGATTGAATAACCCGATCAGCTATGACTAAATGTTGGGGCCTAGTTATTTCAATTTTGGCACTCCTCGACCCTCGACCTGTGACAATTTGACCTGACCATCTCGTGAAGTGGTATACGCACAATCACAACTTTTGCAACATTCACACTGACACCTTCACCATTTTCATCCACTCTCTATCAAATCAGCACCTGACATCAGGTTCCCTTCCCTCAACTCCCACTTTGAGGGGGAATACCTGATTCCACACCTGGTGCAGTCAACTCTTATTTTTGTCTTGCAGTTCATTCGAACAACCAACAGGACAAAATTAACCTTATCCCACACCTGGGGCAACTCACTCCTATTTTTGTCTTGCAGTTCGTCAAGAACAACCAACAAGACAAAAAGGGGCAAATGTAGACACCAAAATCGTGTCTACTCCCTGGTCGTCCTCCCCCTTGGTCCCTTTCCACTTCTAACCATGCCTAACCTATGTCTTATTAATTTAAAATAATTATCTTATTTTAAATTAATAATTCTCTCCTTCCTTCTCTTTCTCCCCTTGCCACCTCACCCATGCCACCTCTCATCTCCTTGGATTCTTTGCCCTTGGATACCCTCATTTATCACCCTATGACCTATTCCAACTTCCCCTCCACTACCCCTTGCCAAGTCTTAAATTATTTAAGACCCCATTTCCCTTATCCCACTCATTTCCCATGCCTATTAAGCCACCTTCGACCGTTTCTTCCCCGGACCCGCTAACCCGACAATTGGGAAAACGGATGAAAGGCTATTTTTAGCCTTTTTTCTTGCCTTCCAGCCACCGACATCGATCAACTGTCGACTGACGTCGGCAGTATTTTCAGCGTCGGTTGCCTTCAAAATTGCATTCCACCTCTAGAGTGCAGATCCATTTTCCAATCTTTGAACCCGACCTTTCAACCTTCAACAATCGGATCTTTCATTCTGCCAAGCAGCAGACCTTCCAATCTTCAGACCTCTCTCTCTCTCTCTCAGGCGCACAACAAGCTACAACAACAATAGGTACTCTGCATCAGTCATTCCACCTTACTGGAGGTCTTCTACACCAGCAACAGGTACAACCAGTCTACAACACTCTTTCCTCAGCAAACCATAGGTAAGTATTTCCTCTGTGTTTTCATTATGTTTTCATTTATTACTTCTAAGTAATATCACCTGCTCAGACCCAACCTGCTCTTCCCTGAGAGGCTGAAAGGCCTGCTCTAATCCCTATCTCTTTGTCACCCTATCCACTATCTGATCCCTTATTCAGACCAGACTCTCAAACCCCTGTACAGACCTTCAAACAGACCCTCAAACACCTCAAGCCATCTTGCTGACCACAAACAGACCATAAAACCCATCCAGACTCTGTCCAAGACTACTACCCCAACTGACACTAGCCATAGAGACCACTGCCTTAATTGACATCGACAGACTAACCGACGTCAGTGACATAGACATACCGACGTCGGCAGACTAACCGACGTCGGCGACTGTGACCAGACTAACAACAGCATTTAGGTAAGCATTTGCTTCTATTTTTGTTTCAGTCTTTTATCATTCTACCTTTTATCAGACATTATTTTTATCAATCAGTGGGTTGACATCCCTCAAGGAAGTCTTTGTACTTCTGGGATCAAGCTTTTGCTTGGCAGCCCACCATCTCCTCATCTAACACCTTCTTTGTTTTAGTCTCTTTCCTCTACAGGTGTCATCCTCCACAACCAAAGAGGAGTTCTTTTAGTCGTCTAAATTTGGTGCGCAAGACCTCATCCGGGTATCTTCTAACCCTAGACCTTTTATCTTATTTCCTCATTTCTCTTTTGAATGTGAAAAGCGAAAACTTGTTTGGAAACACTTGTCACTATCCATTTTCTCAAAAAGAGGGTTAATGTTAGACTAAATGTCATGTTTCAATCCCTCTCTTGTAGGATGTCTAAGGTAAACCTTTGATACCTGGTAATCCCACACCACTAGATCTTATTTCTATTTGTCTGGTGGGGGGACTACAATCTCTACATACTTCTTCCCTACTGAATCATATAATATCCTTGATATGCTTTTGGGAGTTATTTTAGATTTTTTATGTGCATCTATGAGGCTAAAATCCAATGTATTCAAGAACACCATCTAATTATGTTTCTTCCCCACTGTCTCTGCTAACCAACTAGGAGTAGAATCCTATTGTGCTGACACTGTCATTTATGAATCTGTAGCTGAAGATGCTAAACTAGTGGGCATGATGACAAGTGTTGTATCCTTCTCTGATATTACTATTGATTGTTTGGTAGATATCTTTGTAACCACTTCCCCATATGTGGGTTGAGTGTCCATATTTATATCAGTAACTTGATCCATCTCTACCTCCTTTTATGGGGTTGAGGTTGCTATGAAAGTGGAAGAGATGGGTGTAATAGAAATGGATGTGCCTATTGGGGGTGTGGGAGATGAAAGTGACACCAATAGAGGAGCAGACATAGAGGGTTGGAATTGAGGAACCTATGGGAGTGTGGATTCTAAAGCTTTGAATGGATCAATAAAATTTGTGGGGACACTTAGGGTTGATGAAAAGTGGAAAGTGAGGGGAGATGAGAATGAAACAATAGTTATCTGAGGGGTTGGGATGGCCAGTGGGATTATAGTCAAGATGATTAAATCCACGGCTATATATTATTGTGTAGTATTGGTGATTAACAGGGATGATATGGAAAGGATTATAGAAAGAGGAAGTGAAATTATGGGAGAGGGAGGAATTATGGAAGAGGGAAGTGGAAGGGAGACTTGAGAGTGCAATTGAATTGATTAAATTATTGGTAATGGGCTTATTGACATAGGTAAACTAGTGGGAATGGAAGGTGGAATCACTTGAGGTGAAGGAGGAGTGGAGACAAGATGAGGGGGAGGTGTTGAAGCTGATGGTATGATAAAGATAGGTGGAGAGAGTATTAAAGAGATGGGAATAGATATTATGATTGAGATGGGAGTAGAAACTTTTGTTGCTTTAATGAAAATTGTATCTTCAAATGAAATCACTATTGGTTGATCTATTTTTGCTCATTGACTGCTTGACTATCCTATTTTGGCCTTTGATTTTTATTTTCTCTTGTGGGATATCACTAGCCTATCTACCTATTCTGGGATTGATCCATTATTAAAACCTTCTACTAATGGTAATACTCCCTTCTCCTTGAAATCTCATAATTTTAAACTGATGCTTACTATCTCTTTGGTCACTTTGACCCCTTTACTTTTGAGTCAGTTGATTTTTTTATTTATTAAATTCATGGATATATCCATTAATGAGAAAGACTCAAGAATGGACCACTTTAGTGATAAGAGGGATTGAGCATAGATTTTGCTCTCATGGTAGACCTTGTCTACTGGGGACTCATCATCTACCAAGTCCTCAAGGATTGGTGCCATGTTGAAGGCCTTGATCTGATCAAGGGTCATTTTGGAGTAGTCCTTCAATCTTACCTCTTATTCATCATGTAAGTCCTCCCAATAGTCTTCATAGTAGGGGACATGGCAATATATTGAAATTCCTAGTGTACTAGTAATGTTTCCATTCACATCATAAAATGGTCTTTTTTCTATATCCCTCAAGGTCATTTGGGTCATTTTAACCTCTACACACTTGTATTTTGATAAATAAGGGCTTGTGTACCTCCTTGTGATGATGGGGAAATGAATTCATTCCTTGTGTTTGTTGGATAACAACTTGTGGGTTTCAACTAGTTGCCTCACAATCTCCATCAAAGACCATTTATCACTCACATACCATAGAAGGGTGTAAGGATAACTATTGAATCCACCTACTTAGATGTATGAGTATTTGGGGAATCGGATGAAATAAGATCCCCAATTGGTAATCTCTAAAGTGTCTACATTAGATAATCTCTTCTTCTCCAATTCCTTATCAAACATGACTATGATGCAATATGTGAATGCATCATTTACTCTTCTAAAGTGATACCTAATAGCCTCAAGAGTGAGGTTAGGTTAATACTTGAACACTTAATTTGCCTGGTCAGCTACTATGTTCAGTCCTAGAAAAGCTCTCCTTTTGGCCAATATATAAATTAGATAAGAAGTCATATAAAATTTCCTTATATTTTAGACTTTCATCAATTACTTATGGATGGAGTCACTGATGAGATGTGCATAGTGGATGTAGTACTTTTTTTGGTAGATTACCCATATATATTGGTACATTTAATCTTATAAGTTCTTCACATTAGGGTTACCAGTGATTTTATGCAACAGTATGATTAGATCACCTACCTCATCCTTAAAATCAATCCTTGCCAATGTTTTAGGCAATCTAGTAAATATATCCCTAAGTATCCTTAACCATTATTTATTCATTACCCTTTGACATCTATTGTTGTTATCTTGATAGAAGTTTTTTGATGACTTTGGAGTTATATCTAGGTAAATTTCAAATTTAGGTATCAAAAACACAAAGTATATGAAGTCTGGGTCCAAAATTAGAATATTTTCCCATGTCATTCAACACCTCTCTCTTATGTGCATCATAATGTTTTTCTAATGTGGGTACCAACTTAGGGCTCTGCACAATCAGGGGGAAAGTTATTACCTGGGGTAGTCCGTAGTCATAAATACTCTAAATCTAGTCATTTTTGAATTTGACATTTATTTTAGTCTAGAAAACACCTAGGTCAATGTGACCTAGGTCCGTGTCTATAATCTCATTTATATTAGATTCTAGACTGAATGTAACATTGGGTCCTTTAGATTTTAATTCATCTCCTTCCCAAATATGTATTCTATAAAAAGTGTTTGGTGAAAACCAAAGAGTTGGTGAAACTTGAAGGTGAAAAAAGGAGGTGGAAGCTCTAGCGGAGATTAAAGTTATAAATACACGAAAAATATTTGACATATCTAGTAGATGCAAAAAACACTTGCATTTCTTGGTGAAAAATCTGATGGAGATTAGGGTTGCTCTGTACACTGATAAATTCTATGAGACTATGAGGTTGCAAATGCAGGTAGAAATCCCACATGTTTTGGAGTTGTTTTATCACTTGAAAAGTATGCAAGGAATATGATGGAATATTTTTTAGGCAAAGGATATCTCTGTGAATATTTGACTGGTATATGAATTTCAAAAAACCCTAGGTTTTTGAGGAAAAGATTGAAAAGGACTTCACAATAAAATGAACAGCTAAAAGAGATCTTTCAATACCACCAAAATAACTTAAAACCCTAATGATGCCTAAGCAAAGTAAATAAAACCCTAAGATGCAACTAGATCCACTAACAGTGTGCAAGAAATCAAAAAATGACTAGAAGTAAGTGTGAAAGAGGAAAAGATAACTTGAAAATGAAGGACGTTAATTGGAATACCATGTAGGTGGGAAATAATGGGGATGCGGCTCAAGTTCATAGCTTGAATGCATGGTTACGTGGTGTTGAATGCATGGTTTATAAGAATGGCTCATGGCTCAAGGTCGTTAACAAGGTCACAAAGCTCCAAAATTTGATTTTCACAATTTAAAGAATGAATTAAATTAACCCCAATTAGGTTTATATATGACCTCTATAATAAATTCTCCTAGGGTCGTGGTTGGCAGGAGATCTAGAGTCTATGAAAAAATTGCAATTTTTCAAGTTTGATAATTGTAATTTGACCTCTAGATTCCATAAAATTATTTGACTTTTTAAAAATGGGAAAGCAAAACTTGAGGAGTAATTCACAACTTTGAAAGTTACAATTTGCACTTGGAGTTTCGTATTCTGTATGAAGGGTGGTCGGTGGATAGCGAAACTCGAATTATAATTTTCAAGTTGAAAATTACAATCAGAGTTCTGGTTTTCAGTTGGATTTTTACATGGGAAGTAGAGGTTGGAAATCAATTTACAAGTTTTTAAGTTACTAATTGCATTACAATATCCAATTTTTGTGGGGTATGTGGTTTGTGAGAAACAGAACTCCACTTGAAATTTGTAACTTGCAAAGTTGTAAATTATGAGTGGGGTTATGGTTTCCACCGGCTATGTCTTTGGTGGGAAACGTAGGTCTGGATACAATTTGAAAGTTTACATGTTGCAAATTTCACCTAGATCTCTGATTTCCACTAGGATAATGTATAGTAGGAAGTGGAGGTTGGGAAGTAATTTGTAAGTTTGCAAGTTACAAATTGCAGTCCAATCTCTAATTTCCATTGGCTTGGGAAAATGAGTGCTTTGGGTCACTTGAAATCATTTTTTCAAAAAAGATAATGGGGTCTCCCTTAGGGTACTTGACATTTTGATATTTTTTTACAAAAATATCAACATTTTTGGTGACCTCTGTGGGGTGATTGCCTATTAATCAATTTATTTTTAGTAGCCTTTTGGTTCATTAGGCATGGATTCATTTAAGTTTAACACATTTTAACTGGTGAAGAACAAAACTAGGATTTGCCTAAATAAGAACAAAATAGGGGAAAACAGAACAAACTAAGGAAACAAAAACTCTTAATTAGTTGACCTGTGTGAAAGTACTTATTTAGAAAACATAACTAATCAGAATAGATACAAAATTTTTAGAATAAATTCCTATCTCAAAAACAAGCTTTGAGATATATCCATTTGATTGGGATAGGCAGTTTTAATCCATTGAGCTTGGATAGCTAGAATGCATTAGCTCCTTTGCACTGAGTTATAATATATGGACCACTCTATATTGCATCAAACTTGGTGTGATTGCCTACTTTAGCTTTATCTTTATCCCATTTGAAAACCATGTCTCCTTGATTGAAGTTCTAGTTAGATGATTTTTTGTTGAAGGTTATCTTTATTTGAGCTTGATTTGCTTTTAGAACATTTCATTGACTGGTTCCTAACTTCTTATAGTTCCATGAGTTTTGCCAATCATACCATCATTTTGTCATTGTCAATAAAATCCAATTAAAGATTGAGTTATAGAGATGGTAACTCAATTGACAATGGGACTCTGGCTTCCCTTCCATATACCAACATGAATGGAGAGTTACCAATGGCTCTCTTAGGAGTGATCCTATCAGCCCACAGTGTTGATTTCAACTTTGTGTGCCATGTCCTTTGGTTGTCCTCCATTATCCTTTTGATAATTCTTATGATATTATTTTTGGTAGATTTGGATAGCCCATTACCCTGTAGGTAATAATTGGAAGAAGTAATTAGGTATACATTATGCTTTACAACCCATTCACTCACTTGAGTTCCCATAAAAACTTTGGCATTATCTGAGATAATGGTGTGAGGAACACCAAACCTTGAGATGATGTTATCCATGAATTCTAGGATAGATGCCTCCATGACATCTTTTAGTGAAACTACTTCAGTCCACCTTGTGAAATATTTAGTTGCTATAAGGACCCATTTATGGCCAACACTTGATGGTAGATTGATCATACCAATCAAATCTAATCCCCATTGAGCAAATGGTTTGTTAGCTTGAATTGGTTTGAGAGGGAAAGTTGTTAATATTTGTTTGCCTATGAATTAAGCACACTTCTCATAGTTCCTTACCCATTTATGGGCATCTTTGAATATGTCAGGCCAATAATAGCCCTCTCTCATTATTTTGATGGTCGTGGTTCTTGTAGAGAAGTGTCCACCTGATGGGCCATTATGAAATTCTTTGAGCACCTTGGGAACTTGATCATGCTTGATACATATTAACATGACTCCATTCATATATTTTCTAAATAATATTCCATCAACAAGAATGTAAGGAATGGATTGGAATCTGAAATACCTTTTCTTGGACTGCTATAAATCATATAGGTACT
Organism: Torreya grandis; assembly: GCA_037957365.1. Taxonomy (NCBI): domain Eukaryota; kingdom Viridiplantae; phylum Streptophyta; class Pinopsida; order Cupressales; family Taxaceae; genus Torreya; species Torreya grandis. Next base: position 109,063 of record JARHVA010000044.1, on the reverse strand, counting down.
CACCACTCTGTAGGAAGATGGTCATGTCATGGATCCAACTATTGAAAAAAGATAGATTAGCAAGTTGAGATGCACTTTGAGCATATATTACTTTAGATACTATTTCAACAGTCTTGATATTAGAAGTGAGATATTCACATAAGCCCTTTCCTCTTACAAGCTTTGTAATTTTGATGTCTATGTCATATTCCATAACTTTTGTGATCCATCTTGCTCTTTTTTCATTTAATTCCCAACTCAATAAGAAATCTTTGACACTTTGGTGACTAACCATAAAATGAATTTTATTGTTGGAGAGCATATGCCTAAACTTTTTGAGAGCTTTAATTACAACATATACTTGATTCTCCATGAAACTGTACTTTTCTTAATAATCCTTCAAGAAATGACTAAAAAAAGATATTGGTTGTTCTAATTATTTTTTATTTTGTTGGGTTATAATAGCTAAGATGTTCCCTTCCCCTCCAAAATCATACATCATGAAATCTTTCTCATAGTTGGGGTTGACTAGGGTAGGAGCCTAAGAAATAAACTGCTTGATGGCTTCAAAGTTGTATTTTCATTCTTATGTCCAGCTGAAAATGATACCCTTCTTAAGAATTGCAATAAGGGGTTAGCCATAGAGGTAAAATTTAGAGCAAATCTTCTTATGAAGATGCTTTTTTTGAAGAAAATATTTAATACTTTCTTATGGCTTGGTAGTGTTAATACAGATATAACACTTATTCACTTTGGGTCTATTACAAGACCCTCTTTTGAGACAATGTATCCTAGTAGTTTCCCTTCATAAACTGTGAAAATGAACTTTTTCAGATTGAGGGAAACTCCAAATTCTCTACACCTTTCAAAAAATTTCCTAAGGTGATCCAGGTGTGTATCAACATGCTTTGATTAAACAGTGATGTCATTTAGGTATACCAGGATCATATCATTTATCAAACCTCTAAAATCCATATCCATGGCTCTCTAAAATGTTGCACTAGTATTAGTCAGACCAAATGGCATCTTTTTATATACATACCTACCCTATTTTGTAGTGAAAGTAGTTTTGAATTGGTCTAATTCTTGCACCAGGATTTGGTTATATCCAGAATAACCATCTAGAAGGGAAAGCTTTTTAGATCATGATACAATTTGAAGAATTTGTTCCATGGGTGGAAGGGGATAAGATCCTTTAGTGATGCTTTGTTTAGATCCCTAAAATATACACAAAGCTTGATTTCACCATTATTTTTCCTTACAGGGACCAAACTAGCAACCTAAGATGAGTGTTTGATACGGAAACTTAGCTCACTCTTCATCAAGGGTTGTATCTTTGGATTAATTGGTCTTTGTTTCTATCTAACAGGCTTGGTATTTGGTTCTATCTCTATTAAATGTTGGGCTAAGCTAGGGTCAAACCCCCTTAGATCTTGATAACTCCAAGCAAAGTTATCATAAAATTATTGACACAACTCAATAAAATATTGTTTTTCAAAATCATTACATACCTTTCCAATCTTTAGTGTTTTTTCCTCTGAAATGACTATTGGCTCGTAGTCTTTTTCATTGATAATGATGTTCTTATTTTTACCTTTCAGCTAATCATTTGAATTGAAGATACTCTCTAAAGTAACAAGGCCCATGGGTAATTTTTTCATCTTCAACTGAATGATTTGATATCCATATTGATCTTGGAGGCTTAACTAGTTTATATCAGAGAATTCACCTTCTTCTCTTATAAAGTTAACAATTTATTGATCAATATCAAGACTTGCCAATTGGTTGCATTATCAGGAACAGATGGCCTTACTATCAACTTTACATGCTAGTTGTTTTTCTTCTTTATTTCTTCAAGTAGGTTATATTAGGAGCCTACTGAGGGCATATGATTAGCATCTTTGTTTTGTGCTCTTGGTACTGCTTGAATGGTTAAAGTGGTAAATTATTATAACAAGTCTCAAAGCCTATGTTTGTAAGATCTCATCAAATTAGTCTTGGTTATGCTTTTGGATCTTACTTGGTGAACAATCAATTCATAGTCACCAAATATTTGAAGGGATTTTATCCCTCTTTCCTTGGCCAATTGTAGACCTTGAATCAAAGCTTCATATTTAGCTACATTATTTGTGCAACTAAACTAAAGTCTAAAAGAATATAAATATCTCTCCTTTTATGGAGAGATCAAGACAATACGTGTACCTATACCATTTCTGCTTCTCAAACCATAAAATAATATTTTCCATATTCTTTAAATATCTTCAACTGGTTTTACAAGATTTGATATGATTGTATCATTTTCATGAATGCAATATGTACCCAACCCAGTTTCTTATACGTAATCATAAGGATCAAATTGGAGAGTTGATCCCCATTCATCCAAATGGGTGTCTGGAATCTCTTTTATAGGTGTTGTAACTTCATGATCAATCTTTTATTATTGGTCCTGTAATGTGCATTTCATGTCCATAGGGATAGGAGTGTATGGATCAATATCGTATTTAGTGATTGGATCAGCTCTTATTGTTACTCTTGTTTCATATCTCATCCTAAGTAACATGTGATACCAATCCATAAATATATATCCTCTCATTTTTGTATTGAGGTCTCATGAAAGATAAATGGAAAAATAAGGGGGGAGATCAATAATTGAGATATATTAAGAAATTAACAAGCTTGGACATGTGTGGATAGTGAGGTTCAGACCTTTTATTATCCCTACTATTTGAATAGCAGTCCCATCCAATTGAACCATACCTTTTGAGATAGGTGTATACTTAATACCAAGATCATTAGCTATTTTATTGGGCATAACATAACTTCTAGCCCCTAAATCTACCATGCAATTATGAATGAGATGCTTCCCTAGTATGAGTGAAATATAGAAAGAGGGAGGCTTACCATTTTTGCTCGCTTTAGTGTTAGTTTTTGGCTGACACAAATTAATTACAACATTAAGTCCCTTGGTTGGAACCCTATATGCCAACTAAATTTTTTTCAAAGCTTCACGTAGAAAATCTCTTTGTGCCAGCATGGATAGTGCTTCCCACATAATGACATTCAAATTAGTCTTTTTCATCTATTCAACAATATAAAAAATAATGTTACCAACCTTCACTGGTGCCTTTGTGGGAGCTATGTCTTCTTTTATGAGATTCAAATTTAGTACTTTTGATTTTGACTGGCTCGTGGGCATAAAGGGTGGCCTTTATATAGTGTTACTCTTTGTAGGTTCTTATACAACTTTGGAAGTTGTAGCTTATTCCACCTTAGGGGGTTGATCACTTTCTATTGCTCTTTTCTTTGAACGTGTATTGGTTACCACCAGACCTCCACCATTGAATAATGTCTCCTCTTGATTTACACCACAAAAGTCTTCTTCTTTCCAATTTAAAAGAGTAGCATCATCCTGAGCAGGTTCTTGTGTATCTGCTTATTGGGAAGTGGCTTATTCTTGCTATCCTTGTGTGTTTGATATGCCTTGCACCATCGAGGCTTAACTGATGATACCATTAGGATACTTATTTTGGTTATATGGTTGAGCACAAGGATAACACCATTCATACTCCTAATCTATATTATTTTAAATAGGTACAATAGCTTTGGAAGTACTTAGTGTAGGAAGAACATGGATGCTTGGAGGTTTTGTTTATATATTTTGACCTTATGACTGTGAATTGTCTTGGTATGATGACTTGTTGGGTTGGTATGCTTAGTTAGCTTGATGATAAGGCCTATAGTTCTAAGATTCTTGCCTCTTCATTGTTACTAACTCATTTCCAAAGCTCTCAAGTAATGACTTAAACTCATATAAGACTCCGTAGGAGTGGGAGTAAAAGTTGGTGCTTTGTTTATGGTGGAAATTAGAGTAATTATAGGTTGTGTAGGTTGTATCTATAGGAATAGAGGCATTAGTGGCCTTGGGAAAATTTTACCAACTTAAATTAGGCAATTTTATACCCTTATTGAAATTTCATAGGCATTGGGAAGTGTGGTGCCACCAATTGATTGAATAATAATAGTTGTATCACTATTCAAAACTATTAAGTAATATAGGAAAGCATTGTTTGGGGTTAGATTGACTAATACTAGAATTTTATTCCATGTCTTTTGAAAGCAAAAATTAAAATCATTCATGAGCTCATGGGGAGCCTATTGAATAATAATTAATTATTCAAATAGGGAGAGGTGGTCACTCTTATCTTCAAATTGAGTGCATATCATAGTGCCTAAGTCATCCTAAACATGGATGGAATTAGGAAGTAGGCCTTTGTACCATTGCAAGGCTTTAACCTTGAAAGAGGAGACTAGGAGTCTAATTGCAAAATTATCTTGTAATACATTATGGACTGAACAAATATTAGCAATGTCTTGTATATGTTCCATAAGAGTGGTGGAAATTTCAATAGTAAAATATGGAAGGCGTTTTAAAGCCAAGGCAGGTATATCATCATATTGGGCCAACTGGAGTGGGTTGCCTCCATTGAAAGCTATGAAATTTTGATTTCTCATAGCCATAATGGGAGGTATGAAACTTCTTGGAATATTTGAAGGAGATGTAAATAAATTTACAAGATATACTCTAGTGTAAAGAATAACTGATCTTGACCTCTTTTTATACATAAATGACAATTCTAAAAAATTAGCTTTCTTACCTTTAGTAGATGATCTTGTTTACTTCTTTGGCATACGCAAACCTTGATTTTTGAGATCCGTAAGTCAGTGGAGTCACTAGGTGCTTTTGAAATGTGTATAAATCTAGTACAATGCTTGTTAAGGATAGCACCAATCTCTTTAGTAATAATTATCAGGTCCCATTAGGCATGCCAAAAACTGTTATCACATAGATTTTTGCACCTGTCTTGATGTTGTAGCTCACTTGTGCAAAGATCTAATGATATATTGGGATCACTTCCAATCTATAGGACCTTAAAAAATTAAGGTGAACCTCTAGAGAAGGCTGACTTCCTTTCACTAAGTTTGGTGTAACTAATAAACTACCAACTCATGTAGATATTCTACTTCTTAGTGATTTTGATTCTACACTAGGGTTTTGACTGTGAGAAAAAAGTTTGGAAAGGAAATTAAAAAATTGGAAATGGTGATTGCACCAAATATTTTGTAGTGGATTTTAATATTTTCTTGAATGAACACAACATAATAATAAATATATGGAAAATTATTGGAGCACAAACTCATGCAAATGTGAAACTGAAGGTAATATTGGGCATTTTCTCATATCAAGGACAAGATTCTTTATTTTTATTTAAATAATATTTCAAAAGGGCAAAAGAATACCATAAATGAAATTTCATGACTAAAATAAGAATAAAACATCCACAAATATCTAAATAACCTTGCATACACAAAGATTACATAGACAAGAAAGACAAATCTTCAATTTATTCCCATTCTCTAGGTTACAACATGTAGACAAGTTATTCAAAATGTAGAATAATCTCTCTAGCAGCAAAATGATAAATGAGCTACACCATAATACACATATTTATACAAAAAATCTCATAGAAGAGATGTAGTAATGATCTAAGAGGATTTATTTTTTTCTCTAAAAATTAATTCATCAAATTGCAAGTTGATCAATGACACAGTGTAGAGTTCATCGAGAGCTTTCTAACGCAATTTGAATGGGTCAATTTCAAGCCCGTATGTGCAAGATATCATGTATTGAAGTCATTATATTAAAAGGGTAAAAAAATGACATAGGCCAAAAAAATGGGGTTTGGTTTTATATTTCATCTTTGAAAGTGTATGGATTTGGTCATATGGGTCCCGTTATTTGCTCGTTGGGGACCCTCAATAAGCATCAACACATTCTTTGTGAGGAGGGTTGCCTTGGCCCATGTATCCTTGATTATATTTAAATTCCCAATTGCTTTGCAAACCCATGAATGTGGGATAATTTATATAGCATTGTAATACTTTACAGGGAGATCAAGGTATATGCTACCACATGGCAAAATCAAATCTCACCACACAAAGGAGCCAACACATTGCTACATGGCCAAAGACGAAACCATGCCATTGAAAGTTCCATACCAAAGACCATCCAACATACCTTCCAATTTTTCCACAAAGGTTCCATGCCACCACTCCCACATTAATGCCAAGATTGATACGTGACACATCCATGCCCATGTCAATGCCTATGAATAGGCATTAACAACCATGAAATTTTTGGGACTTAAAACACCCAAATTTACACCCACTTACCAATGTGGGATAAAAGATTTACATTGACCACAAAAACATTGGGATGGGACTCAAACCTTGCATTTTTGTGTAAAAGGATAAGAATTTTATCGTCACATTTGCGAGCCCGAGCACTATATAAAGCAAATGAGGTGTTAATTGAAGGCATGTTTTTCAATGTACTTATATGGAGATAAGGCATGTATAAGAGTGTATGGAGACTTAGAGAGATTTTTTTTAAAGGCCTCAAGCTATATTTTTGGTTTGAGAGTATCTCTTGGATAGAGTTAAGCCCGTAAAGACGATTTGAGGAGACTTCTAAAAGATATGTAAGCATTTTTTGTGATAAAATAATAGGAGCGATCCCCATTGGAGTGGATCCAAAGATCTAGGCTTTAAATCCAAAATCTATTATCAAATCTTGTTTGGTATTTTCTATCAGTTTATCTCTGTTTGAACTTTTAAAATTTTGTTATCATTGAAAATATCAATTTTTATTAAATCATTAAAATAAGGTTTTGATCCTTTACAAGCATGTGTTTCACTATTACAACACTTGTTTGATTTTGATTATGGATAAGATTTTTGGTATCAGAGTGGAATTGGTATTTAACCGTGAGGATTGCTAGTGTATGTTGACAAGGTAGAGATCTAGGCAGGGTGAAGGAGAGTTGGTTGAGTACAATCTAGAGGTTGGATCAAGACGTACTTCAAAAATGGGAAATGACTTTGAGTTTGAATGAGATTTTTGACAATCCTTCTTAAAAATGAAGGATATGGTTGATGATCTTTACCGTGAAAGATGAAGGAAAATAGAGCACGATGAAGGTGGTAAAAATTCTAAAAAACCTTCATCCTTTTTGAATGACGGTAAGGACAAAAAAACCATTGAATCTCTTCCTTCACTAAAGCTAGATATTAAGTTTGAATTGCCGATGTTTAAGGGTGAAATTAATGTACAAAAGATGGATAACTGGATAAATCAAATTGAAGTATATTGTAGGGTCCAGAAGATTGTAGATGATGAGGATAAAATTCACCTAGTTACTCTTCGATTGGGAGGCACAACTCTCATCTAGTGGGAGAGTAAGTTGAAAAAAAATGAGATTAATATAGGTAACTCAATTTCCACTTGGAGTGAATTTGTTGATGCACTCAAAAAGTTATTTTATCCTTTAGGCTATATTTATCAAGCCATGATGGATTGGAAATCTTTCAAACAAACTAAGGGCCAAAGTGTTCAGGAATATACATAGGAATTTAGGAAAAAGGCTTTACTTTCGGATATTCCTCTTTATACAGAGGAAACACAGCTTAAGTATATAGGTGGGTTGCATAGTTACTTGAAACATATGATTCTTGTTCTCAATCCCACTAGTTTAGATGAAGCATGTGTTAAAGCCATTTACTTAGAGTCTAGAGGAAAATGGACAAAAGAAAATTTTCTTAAAAGTAAACAATCTAATGTTAAGCATTCTAAATGGCAAAGTTCTAGAAAGGGTAAACAAAAATACACTATTACTGTTCATAAAGAAGAGAGTAAGCCAATTTGTAATTATTGTAAGAAAAATTATGATGAATCTAAGTGTTGGAAATTACATCTTGAGTTAAGACCTCCTAACAGGTTTAGGAAGAAAGAAAAGAAAACTAATATTATGGTTTAGGATCTGGGTTCAGACTCTGAGGATGAAACTAAGATCAGAGTTATGAGTATGTAGAATTATTCTTCTCTTTCTATTTCTAGCACTAAGTCATATAATATTGCTTCTTCAAAATCAAAAATTGTGCATGATGATAAGAAAATAAATGAGTTGTTTCAAATTAGGGTTGTTGTAAAACATACTAATATTGAGACTCTATTTGATAGTGGATCATAGGAAAACATGATTTCTAAGGAGATTGTTAAGAAGTTAGGCCTACAAACCAATCCCCATCTGAAACCCTGTCCACTTGGTTGGGTGTATGATGATGCAAAGATGCAAGTAACCAAAACTTGTAGATTAAAATTTGCCATCACATCCAAGTTCATGGATGAGGTTGATCTGGATGTAATCCATTTGGACATATGCGGGATTGTTTTAGGAAGCCCTTATCTTTGTGATAGAAAAGAAATATTATATAGGGAGGAGAATAAGTACTTGCTTATTAAGAATAATATTAAATATATAGTCAGAGCACATCATATTAAGATGAGTCTTTCCTTGGTTACAACAAGATAAATGAAAAGACTAGTTAATTCAAGCAAAAAAATTTATCTCATGTTGATTAAGTCTAAGGAAAAAGAATATTCGTAGGCTATGGAAAATTGTGATCCTAGACATAAAAAAGAATTGGTTGAAATCATTTCTAGTTAAGATGATGTGTTTCAGGATCTAAAAGGGTTTCCCTCTAAAAGGGGAGTTCAACATGAAATTCAGTTGTTACAGGATTCTCCTCTCCCTAACATTGGCATGTATAGGTTATCAGTGGTGGAAAATGAGGAAATCAAAAAGTAGGTAATTAAAATTTTGGAAAAAAGTGTTATTCATCTAAGTACATCTCTTGTTGGTTTGCCTATTATTTTAGTGCCCAATAAAGATGGAACATGGTGAATGTGTTTTGATTTTTGTGCTTTGAACAAAATTACTATTAAGAATCACTACCCTCTTCTTCATATTGATGATTTGTTAGATCAGTTAAGAAATGTTGTCTATATCACTAGGTTAGATTTGAAAAGTGGTTATCATCAAGTTAGGATTAATGATGGTGATATTTGGAAAACTACTTTTAAGACAAAATAGGGATTGTTTGAGTGGCTTGTCATGCCTTTTGGGTTGGGCAATGCACCGGCTACATTCATACGATTGATGAATAATGTTTTCAGGCCATTCCTTGATGATTTTTTTATAGTCTACTTAGATGATATTTTGATCTTTAGTCAATCTTGGGAAGATCATGTGATTCATATTAGGAAAGTCATGGATGAATTGAGAAGGGAGAAAATTTATTTGAAATTATCTAAATATGAATTTGGCAAGACCTCTTTGGTTTACTTGGGTTATATTGTAGGACATGGTGAATTGAAAATTGATCTTACAAAAGTGGAGGTTATAGTTAAATGGCCTAAACCCAATAATGTAACTGAGGTTAGAAATTTTCTTGGTACAGTACAATATTAAAGAAATTAATTACTAATTTCTCATATATTGCATCACCCTTGCATTCTTTGACTAGTAAAAAATAAGTCTTTTAGTGGGGAGGCAAGCAACAAAAGGCCTTTGACACTTTAAAGACAAAAATTAGTACTGCTCCTATCTTGACACTTCCTAATTTGTAGCAGCCATTTGAGATTGAGATAGATGCAAGTGATTATGCTATGAGAGCTGTCCTAATGCAAGGAAAGAAGCCAGTATGCTATCATTCAGAGAGATTCATAGGTACAGTAAGAAACTATTTGAATTATGATAAGGAATTGTATGTATTGGTTCAAAGTGTTAAAAAGTGGAAATATTACTTGATGGTCAAGGAGATAGTGATACATACAGATCATCAGCCCCTCCAATATCTCTAGTCATAGGACAATCTACAATAGTCTAGGCATTTTTATTAGATGGGTTTCCTATAGCGGTTTCATCTTGTGATCAAGTATAAGAAAGGTATTCAAAATAAAGTTGTTGACATGCTTTATAGGCCTCATACGGTAGTTGCATCTATTATTTTATAACATAGTTATTTAACTCATGAAAGTTATAAAGAATAGTATGATCATGATGTTGACTTCAAGGATGTGTATAAGGACTTAATAAGTGGTAAATAGGTATAAAAATCATACTATCATGTGCATAATGAACTTTTGCATCATTTGGGTAAAATTTGCATTCCTCAAAATGAAAGGGTGCACATGATTAGGGAAGCACATACTTCTCCTATTTTTGGTCATTTTGGAGTTGGTAAAATGGTTGCACATTTGAGAATGTATTGTTACTGGCCCTGTATATAGGGAAATGTTGCCAAATATATCAAGGGGTGTGTTCTTTGTGCCACAAGCAAACCTAGTAATAAGAAACTTGGACTTTACACTCTCTTACCTATTCCTACCCATCCTTGGGAAAGTATTTCCATGGACTTTGTATGGGGTTTGCCTATGTCACAAAGGAAACATGATTACTTGTATGTGGTAGTGGATAGATTTAGCAAGATGTGTGTTTTAATTCCATACACTAAGTAGATTATAAGAGAAGGTATGACACACTTGTTCTTTCAGCATATATGGGTTCATTTTGGTTAGCCTAATTCTATTGTTCTGACCAAGATTCTTAGTTTCATAGGGAATTTTGGTCAACACTATGGGAATTAATGAACACTAAGTTGAAAAAGAGCACTGCATTTCATCCATAGACCAATGGTTAGATAGAGGTTGTGAACCGCATAGTGGTACATTTGCTTAGGGGTTATTACAATAAACATCCCAAGTTATGGGATGAACATTTATGTTATTTTAGCATGCTTATAACCATGCACTTCATTCTTATGCTATGAAATCTCCTTTTGAAGTTTGTTATGAATATTTGCCTAAATCTCCTTTAGATGTTTGTTATGGATAGGATTCAACTACTGATGAATGTAAGGATGTTGTTAAAGCCAGCAATTTCATTAAAAAGATACAACAGGTATACCAGGCTATCTGAGACCAGATAGAAAAAAGTTAGGTAAAGTATAAAGTAAGACATGACAAACATCATGTTGATCACCAGTTTGTTGTAGGTGATTTGGTATGGCTTCACATCAGTAAGGAAAGACTGACAGGTGAAGGTAAAAAGTTGAAACCAATCTGGTATGGTCTTTTCTAGATTACAAAAAAGATTGGTAAAAATGCATTCCATTAGATTTGACAACTTACATGCAGATTTATTCAGTTGTGAATGTGGAAAATCTGAAATTGTATGAGCCGCAATGATTATAGATCATGATGAGAGTGTATCCATTCCTTCTGTTGATGATTTTTCTCCTGAGTATCTAACAAAATTGCAAGAAGATACAATTATTGATAAGAAGGTTTAGACTTCATGAAGGGGATATGTTGAATATATTTGTGTTGGTCTCAAAGGGATGCACCCAAATAAGGCCAAATGGATGGAACCCAGAAGAGTGAGGGAGAAATACCCTCACCTCTTTACCAATTAATCAACTTTTGGAGGTCCAAAAGCTACTAGTGGGGAGGATTGATCTAGGAGAATCCATTTTTTTCTCTAAAAATGAAGTCATTAAACTGTGGGTTGATCGATGACACAACATATAGCTTGTCAAGTGCATTTTAGTGTAATTTAAATGGGTCAATTTTGAGCCTATATGCACAAGATATTGCATGTTGAAGTTGTTAGATTAAAATGGTAAAAAAAATGACATAGGTTAGAAAAATTGGATTTGGTTTTATATTTGTCTTTGACAGTGTAAGGAGTTGGTCATATGGGTACCACTATTTGCATGTTGGGGACCCTCAATGAGGATCAACACACTCTTTGTGAGGAGGGATGCCTTGGCCTCCTTTTACTTCACAATGTTATGTATCCTTGATTGTATTCAAATTCCCAATTGCTTTGCAAACCCATGAATGTGGAATAATTTATATAGCATTGTAATACTTTACAAGGAGATCAAGGTATATGCTACCACATGGTAGAATCAAATCTTTCCACATGAAGGAGCCAACACATTGCTACGTGGCCAAAGATGAAACCATGCCATCGAAAGTTCCATGCCAAAGACCATCCAATATACCTTCTAAGTTTGCCACAAGGGTTCCATACCACCACTCCCACATTAATGCCAAGATCAATACGTGACACATCCATGCCCACATCAATGACTATGAATAGGCATTAACAACCACAAACTTCATGGGATTTAAAACACCCAAATTTGCACCCACTTACGAATGTGGGATAAAAGATTTACATGGACCACAAAAACGTTGGGATGGGACTCAAACATTGCAATTTTGGGTAAAAGGATAAGACTTTTACCATCACATCCATGAGCTTGAGCATTATATAAAGAAAATGAGGTGTTAGTTGAAGGCATGTTTTTCAATGTAATTCTGTGGAGATAAGGCATGTAAAAGAGTATAGAAACTTAGAGAGATTTTTTTTAAAGGCCTCAAGCTATAGTTTTGATTTGAGAGTATCTTTTGGACAGAGTTAAGCCCATAAAGATGATTTGAGGAGACTTCTAAAATATTTGTAAGCATTTTATTGCGATAAAATAATCAGAGTGATCCACATTGGAGTGGATCCAGAGATGTAGGATTTAAGTTTGAACTCTATTATCAAATCACATTTGGTATTTTCTATCAATTTGTCTCTATTTGAACTTTTAAAATTTTGTAATCATTTAAAATATTGATTTTTATTAAATCATTAAAATAAGGTTTCTATCCTTTACAAGTGTGTGTTCCATAGTTATGACACTTGTTTGATTTTGATTATGGATCAACTTAACAAAGAAATCCATGCCTATTTGAAGAGAATGCAAATCTAGAAACTCCATGCAAAAGGGGGCATGATCTTTAGTTGTAATGACATCCTTGGCAAGGTGAATGGTTAGGAAGAAACATGAAAGTGATGAACATGATCCAAACTGATAGAGGTGTGGAGTAAATTTGGAAATATTCATGCAATGCCTATGTCTTCTTCAGTTCAGTTGTAATGGCTTCTCCATGTAATGAGGTGCCAAAGTGAAACTCAAACTTTAGAGCAAAATATAGCTTTAGATAACTTGAGTCTATTTTTGCAAAACCCTAACTTATAATTTTTAATTGGGACTTTTACAACTTTCAAGTCATACAAATTTAACAAAACTAGAAATGCATTTTATAATATGTGTTTTTGTAACTTAAGAAACTCAAACTTGTCAAAATGGAAAGTGTAATTTACAAGTTTGCCTTTTATAACTTTAAACCTCTCAAAAAGGAACATGGTAATTACATACAACTCTTTTTCAAAAAGAGCTGTCAAAATGATAGTTGCAATTTACAAGTTGCAACTTTACAATATTTTTACAAGGAAATATAATATAGGAATGATTGTGATAGGAATAATTAATATATATCCAACACTTCAAAAAAACCTTCATCCTTTTTCACATGTGTCTTTTCAATATATGCATCAATTTTTTTGAAGATATCCAAGATGTGATCTTCATTGAGACCAAAAGAGTAGAGGTGGATTGTTTCACATTCTACAATAGTATTAGAGAGTTCCCTTTGTGCAATGCCAATTAGGTAACTGGCCAATGATCTTCAGTAGAATATGAGTCATGACAGTCATTTACTTATTTTTTCCTAAGGACTCAAGCCTTCATTCCCTTACATTTTTGTTCGATGCTAGATCTTTGCTGCCAAATGTCCTTATTGGTGTGGGCTAGTGTGAAACTCATGTGATGATTAAAGTCTAGTTTGTCTTTGAGAATCACTCCTCAACTATTTCCCACTTCCCTCATGCTCCCCAAGTCTTTTAGTATTGTAATGAGTCCTATTCTCTCAAGTTCTCTATAGTTATATTTCATCTTTAGCTACATCTTCTTGCATTGTTATCTTCCATGCTATTATCCTTTTACACCACACTAGTTTTGTGCCATGGTCTTCCTGTGTCATGCTAGTTATGTGCCTTGGTCTTCCTACACCATGTTCCTCTCGTACCATGCTAGTTTCGTGCCACAATCCAAAATACTTTGTCAAAATTTAGGGTCTAACATTATCCCCTTATGGACCTCCTCACTTTAGAACATACTTAACCTATGGAGGAATCTACCAATCCCCTTTATATGGGAAAATTCAAATGTGTGCCAAACCATTCACGTCTAAATTCTCCTTTCTTGAAAAACCACACTTTGCATAAACCTATCTCCAATGATGTGTTTGGAAAGGTTTTGGCTTAGGACATTGTGAACAAGTACCTCATGAGGTTACATTAAATGACCTTATAAAATTACATTAGAAACATGGCCTTAGTTTCAAAAAAACTCTTAAAGCCAATGAAAATCATGCTTTGATATCCCATGTCCCTATAGATGTGGATGATGAAACTCCCTCATCCCCTTTCATTTCCCTTATGGTAACTGATGACATCATTTCTATCCCACCTAACTTTTTTTTATTAGCACCATTCACCTAGAGCCACTAACCTATCAAAGTAGCAAGAAAACCATATCCCTTCGTTTAGTTTTTCCTAACATAATAAATGAAGATTCTTCCTCAGTCCATATAAAGGAGTGTTGGGATGCTGACTCCATTTTAACCTATTTAGGGTCAAGAGATTCATATTTGAAGATATCATACCATCTAAGTCCCCTATTATTTTAAATGAGGTTACAACTAATATTAACATAGGGATGCTTGAAGCCCCATGAAATATCAAAGTGAGCCAATCCTTAGATTCTTATGAACACCAAGATTTTACATCATTACTTGTTAATAATAGCCAAGATTTTGCCTTGTATTATAGTGATATGCCCATAATTGACCCTGCTATAGTCATCCATAATATTGATACCATTCCTAAAGCTAAGCCAGTAAAGCAAAAGCTTTGTAAGATACCCCCTTACATAACACTCCTTGTCAAGAAAGAATTGTAATGGTTGTTATCTACTAACTTTATCCAACCCATTGATTACCCTCAATGGGTATCAAACATAGTACCTATCAAAAATCCCATAGGTGGACTATACCTTTGTACTAAATTTCACAACCTTAACCTTGCTTATCTAAAAGATGATTTTCCCCTTCCTAATATTGACCAGCTCATGGACCTCACTATAGGACATGAGATGTTGTCTCTCATGGATGGGTTTTATGGTTATAATCAGATCCTTATTACCCCATAGGATCAACACAAAACCTATTTTATTACTCCATGGGGGTATTTTTGTTATAGGGTCATGCCCTTTTGTTTAAATAATGTAGAAGCAACTTACCAATGTGCCATGACCTATATTTTCCATGATTTAATTAACAAAATTATTGAAGATTATGTGGATGATCTCCTTCATAAATCTAGGTATCATAAAGATCACTTATCTATCCTTTATCAAATCTTCACTCATTTGATCCAATATCAGGTTCGTCTTAACCTCAAAAAGTGTGTCTTTGGAATTTTATCAGATAAGATTTTAGGTTTATCATTTCCCTTGGGGGAATCAAGGTTGATCTTTCCAAGATTAAAGCCATTATCGATATGTTGTCTCCTTCTAACCTCAAATATATTTATAATTTATAAGGGAAATTGTAGTCCATTCACCACTTTATTTCATAATTGTCAAACTGATGTCAACCCTTCCATCACCTTCTTAAGAAAAACACCCAGTTTGTGTGGGATTCAAATTGTCAAGTAGCATTTGATACTCTTAAGAAGTATATATTATCTCCCCCTATACTTATTATTCCAAGAGAGGATAAAACATTTTACTTGTATATCTCATCTACAGACCATGCTTTAGGTGTCATGCTTACCCATCAAGATGAGCAAAATCAAGAACAAATAATTTATTAAATAAGTCATACTTTGGTTGAGTATGAGACTTGTCACATGAAAACTGAAAGACTATGCTTAGCCTTGGTATTCATAGCTTCCAAAATTCATCATTATTTTCTTAATCACAATACCTATAAGATTACCAATACCAATCCTCTGAATCTCATGTATTCAAAACCCTACCAAAATCAATGAATGGCAACATGGTTGATGTTACTCATTGAGTTTGATCTCGAGTTCTTTAACCAAAAGTAAATTAAGGGGAATACCATTGTCAATCAATTGGTTGAAGTACCCCTTGTAAATAATATACCATCTAGCTATGAACTCCCCGATGAATCTATACCCTCCACATCGCAAGAAGATCTTAAATATCAAATGGCGTTGTTCTTTGATGGATCTAAACGTGAATTTGGAGGTGGAGTAGGGATTATTTTAATACCAACTAAAGTAATTCTTATCTCCTTATCTTTTAAGATTTATTTTTACTATATTAATAATATGGCATAATATGAAGCCCTAATTATAGATCTCCAAATAACTTTAGCTCTATGAGTTAAATAATTTTGTATTTTTGGGGACTCCCAACTAGTATTCAATCAAATAACTAGCATATATTAGTAAAAATAACATCCTCTATAGGTATAATAAGTTAATAGAATAGTTATTATCCACCCTTGATTGTTATGTCATCCAGGCCACTCTTCGGTTAACCAACAAGTTTGTTGACACTATGGCTTCTCCGGCCTCCTTTATCCCATCCTCCTCCTAGGGGTCTAAATTATTTATCTTTATTTACAAGTTCAATCAATCTTATTATACCAATATTTATATTCCTTCTATACATATTATAGAGGAAAACCATTTGAATATGTGGTACACATAGATATCCAATTATTTATCTAAAGGTAGCATTCCTTTAGATTTATCCAAAAATATTAAGCATGCTTTTCAATAGTGAAATTCTTGGTATGTAATACTAGGGGGTGTGTAAGGGTTTGATGGTATTCACATTTATTGTCTCTATAATTTTGAAGAAAATCTCATTATCAAATAAACTCACGATGGAATCTGTGATGGTCATTTCAATGGTTTAACTATTGCCAATAAAATTATGTGGTTAGGAAACTATTGGACCATGATGAATCAAGACTATTGTGAGTATGTGAGGAAATGAGTGAAGTGTCAATAATATGCCAACTTATCCCATATCCCTATTCATGAATTATAAGTAACCAAGGACTTTTGGCCTTTCTCCCAATGGGTTTTAGACCTTATAGGATGGATTAATTCTAAATCTTCCTAGTGACATAGCTTTATCATTACCGCTACTGAATATTTCACTAAGTGGGTGGAAGCCATTCCCTTATTTCAACCAAGGTAGATAATATTGTTTATTTCATTAATCATCACATTATATGTCATATTAGTGTCTTGCATAAAATCATTACAGATAATGGGAAATCTTTTAAAAATAAGCAAATCCAAAAGTTGTGTTATTCATTTGGAATCAAGTTGAGTTTTTCATCACCATATTATCTGCAAGCCAATGGATAAGTTGAATCATCAATCAAAACCCTTGTCAATATGTTAACCAAAATGGCGAATAAGGATGGAAAGGATTGGTAGCTTTTTATACCTTTTGCTTTATTGACTTATCGAACTAATATTTGAGCCCCTACAAGGGTTATCCCTTTTTATTTAGTCTATGGTACCAAAGCAATTCTCCCCCTCAAATTCCAAATTCCCTCCCTTATAATCTCTCTTAAGGATATCATTTCTAAAGAGGATTATTGTTAAGACCGATTAGCATAGCTGGAAATTTTAGATGAGCATCGATTCTTAACCCTTGATCACCTTAATGTATATCAAGAATGAATAAAACATGCATATAATCAACATTTAAAAGAATGAGAATTTAATATTAGTGACCTTGTCCTTAAATAAAATCAACATGTCAAAAATATGGAAATAAGTAAACAAGGAAAGTTTGCTCTAAATTATCTTGGACCCTATATTATCACTCATAAATATGGATTAGGGTATATCATTTGGACTCCCTTGATGGAAAACCAAAATGTGATCCTCTTAATGCTTTACATCTACATCCTTTCTACTATTAATAATCCTATTACATACTTTAGTCAACATAGGTTCTCCTAAAAATCTTATCCCCTATCTTTAAACACACCTCATAATGATCAAGAATCATGTGGATTTCTAGCAGTATACCAATCTTATCCTTAAACGTGGACACCCCAGCTTTGTTCATAACATGTTCTCATGGATTAGCTCTACTCAAAGTAGAGTGGAGTTCCAAATCATTATTTCCTAACAATCCTTCACCTTAAAATCGTGTTTGAAATAAATAACACATAGCCTTATTTTGTAGATTCTAGAAACATCTTAGGTCTAATCTATGGCAAAAAGGATAATTTGGGATATTGAAATCAAGAAACGATCAAAGTGACAAACTGATACCTCAAAGGACAGTTGTTATCAAAATAAAAAAAAGCAAAATTACATATTGATCCCTCAAAGGATAGTTATTGATACATATATATCTAAAACATGTAGACCACTCCCTTGAAGGATGACTATGTACCTATGATCCAAGAAACTTCCCGCATTGATTAGTTTCCTATTAAAAGAAAATCATGTAAAAGTCTAAAAAATCAAATTATATCCCACAAAAACTTTCTACATTGATCAACTTTCATTAAATTTGTAGACTTCCACATTGATCAGTCTATGTATATCCATGTATTAGCTTAAGATTAAAATAGCTCTGAAACATAAAATAACTCATGTATTCTTGGAGAATTAATCTTTTCCCCATTTCTATATAAAGGTCCCTTTTAAAAAAAATCAAAGGTTTATGAATTTGGTTGACAAGAGATTGTTAAGGAATTTCATTAACATTGGATAAAATGACATATATGCAAAAACAATGGGAGGCCTAACTTTGGTTAGGGTCCCAGCCAATTATGAGTCATGCATCCTTGATTGGTTAATATAGAAGTCATTTCAAAACATTTAAATTCACATAAAATCATAGCATAATTTACATAATCCATAATCAACCATGATATAAAATCCTATAAATATAATTTAATGAGTACAATAAAAAATGTAAAGCCATATAAACACTATCCATGTAATATATCCATAACAATATACATCATAAATACATACTAAATCATAAATTATCGTATAAATTAAAATCCATAATCCATCATAAATCCATTAAAAACACATACACATAAATACAAAATCAATATAAAAGCTACATCACATAATCTAAAGATCATAATCCATGTAAACATTGTATGAAAAATATAATCCATGATACAAATAAACTCAAATGCCATATAAACATAATCTGCATAATCCAAATCCATAATCATATAACACAAACTCATGTAATAAATGTGTATAACATATACTCATAAACATATATCCATAAGTCAAATGTACATCATAAAAATGCCATAATGCAATATATACAAAGGTCAATCCATATAATTAGCCATATATATGACTACTCAATGAATTGGATATAGCTCAAGAAGATATCCATTCCACCTCCTCTGTTATACCCTACATATCCTCCCCCATCCCTCTTGTCTCTCCCCTACAAAACACTCCCCATGCTAGTTTTAGTAGTATGTGCCTTCTATGGAGTTCAACCTTACATGGATATATGGCTAGCATATCTTCAGACCTCTAGTAACCAATCTATAATAATTTTCTCATAATATCATATAACTATGTTACCACATCCTGATATCTATCTAGGCTCACAGTACCTAGAGGTCACATCTTTTTGCCTTGTCCCTCTATTACTAAAGTGGATCTTGATACTACTCCCCCTACTGTGCATGTTCCTCCCTAGAGCCTCTCACAATGATCATAATTTATATCCCATGTTTGGCATGCCTCCTCATAACTTTATTGAAATGCATCACAGCACCCATATAGCTCTATCAACCATGCCTGTAACTGGACTCGCTCAAAAACAACCCCAAAATACTATGTCTAGGTTGAATCCCTATCCACCATCACTACCTATATATCTCCATCCCTCTCCCCCTCTCATCCTACATCCTCCACATCTACCATATCCTTATTACATCTCCTACCTCTAATAAACCACCCTCTCTTCTCCCCTTCCATGTTAATCCACCCACCATATGAAATATGCCTCTGCCACTCCAACATAATCTAGACATGTTCCCTCTATCTCCTCCTTTATCAATAGCTCTAGCTTTATCACCTATGGCTAAGGTATCTCCACCTCCAAATGATTCCTCTTATATACTTGAGGTGCCTCAGGCATATTATGATGTAGCCCAAACTATCACCACACATGCCCAAACTAAAATAACTCTATATGCTCTAGGCATCTTCCCAATAATTACCTTGCCTATTATCCTACCACCAGTTATATTTCCATCCCTAACCATGCTAAGAATCAGATGTATGGCCTCTATATCACCACATCCTCCTCCAACTACTCCAACACTAGTCTATAATAATCTAAATCTTGAACTCTCCCATATCCATATGGATTGACAAAGTCATCCATCCATCGGCAAAAACTAACACTGAAGGAAAGTTGATGCCAACTCATCCATGGCAGCCTTGGTGGCTAAACTATTTTTATATGCTTGTATGCCCAACACTGTAACACATAAGTAACATCCATCCCATAGCACCACTACATCCTTCATCCCCACAACTCTCTATATATGTATGTGAGTAATGTCAGAGCCACTCTCTATATATCTATGCAAGTAATTTCAGATCCCATGATATTGTTTTTTAGTCCCACATATTTGCAAGCACCCCTATCAAGATCCAAGAGAACTTCCCTCCACTAGAGTCAGGTAATGCATAGTAGGATATGGCCAACATCATCATGGTGATAACCATTCTCCTATCTCAATCATGATCATTTAAAGCCTCAAAACTAAAGCCTCCTATTGTAAAACTAATATCTAAAGCATCATCCCCATATAACCATGTCAATGTAGTTGCCTATCCTCTCTCATCTACTAGGATGATCTTTGCTCCCTATACCAATAGCTAGAGTATCCTATATATATCCTCCAAAGTCACAATCATTTTTCTTGTCGATAGATAAAATTCCCTTGCATTTAGATCCCATCACTCTAATAACTCCACTAGTATACTTTGGTCTCAGTGTACTTGATAGTAGTGGCATAGTCCTCTTAATCCTACTACCTTGAGATGCTCCCAATCTGTGTCTCTCAACACCTCTTACAATCACTCCAATAATGGTGGCAATTGATCTTGCATGGTCATTAGTACATGTGCCTATAATCCCATAATACACTAGATTCATTTAATTTTCTAGAAACTAATCCTATCCACTAAGTTTTTCTTACCCCTTAGGAATCATCATCAACCCTTATGGGATCATTATCAATTGGTCACTAATCATCACTGATCAATTAATCGGTGTTGATCCATCATCGATCGATTAATCAACATTGATCCATCACCAATCAATGGTCAATTTCCAAGGATTCAATATCAATACCTGTTAAACCCTAACAATGACAAAACCCTAACTAAACTAGCTCAAAATGCTAAAAAAAAACATAAAAACACTAAAAACATGTTACCCCTACCTCATCATTAAATTTTAACCATCATCATCCACTCCTACCAGCCTCAATCATGTATATCTCACTCAAACATGTTGATATATGTCAAAATTTTAGCTCTAGATTAGTTTAGATGATCTCATTTGTAAAATGAGCACTGAAGCCATTCAATGGCCTATTTATAGCCCTTTATAATTGATGTTGATTCTTTTTTGATCATTTTTGATTCTCTCCTAATCGATATTGATCCATTAGATTCATGTTGATTTGGTCCATTTTTGCTCCGTTACATTCCTTGAAAATACTTTGCATCCTTATAACCCTGTTCTAAGGCCAATCAATTAATTCATTATTACAACTATCCTATCCTTAGTTACCCAACATTATTTGCTTGTGGCCATAGACCACTTGATGGTCTCACAACCTTTGAGAGGTCTACATTCATTTTTGTGTCTATCCCCTATGGATCCTAAAAATGTACCTCATCTTGAGTGCAAGTGTCCCTAGGTAGTGCACACATACCAAGTATTTGGTTAGCCCATCCTAGCCTTTACCCTCTTTATTACCTTTGATAGAGTGCACATGTTCCTAGTTTTGGAAACCCATTACTTGTTTACCTTAGGGCATTCCTGTTCGGATGTCCTACATCTTGTTAGTGCAACATTGTATTTCCTACTTATCTCTGCATCTTTGATGCTCATTTTCTATCTACCCTATCCATTACCACCTCAGTTTTAAACCTATCTCTACCTCACTCTCCTTTACTAACTCCCATTTTGAGGGGGATACATCCTCACATTGAACCTAGGGCATTAGACTCATCCTAGTTTTTGTTTCATGGAAGGTTATCACAAACTTCTCAATAAAAAGGGGCAAATGTAGACACTATAAATTTACACTATTTTATTAAAAATAAATGTGTCTTACCCTTTCCCCACCTTTTTTATGTTGGTTAATGTAGTTTTACCATCTACAATCTTAGATTGTGTAATTAATCTAGTTAATTACCTTATTACCTAGGTAATTAGTTAATCATCCCTAAATCTAGTAAAATCTCCCTAAATTTATTAGGGGTAAGTTGTTTTAACCTCCTTAACAACTTATCCATACTCAAGCCTCATTAAAACTACCCTATGTTAAGCTTCATCTCATGATCTTGAGTTGTTGGAACCAATAAGTTAAACTTGGACTGAATCGGTAATGATCCTTATGATCATCATCGATCCTATTAAGATCGACATCGATTTATGGTTAGTCTGACCTTAGGATAAAGGATCCTAAATTTTCACATTAGAATATTAATGAAATTCCCCTAGAGTATGATGAAAGAATGCCACCCTTATTTTAGTCTATCCACACTCTGTCTAAAGGCAATTACATCTCTATCAATGATATATTCTATGTAGCATAGGAAGCATTTTTAGAGGTATGTTGTCTATTTAAATAAATTTTTATTACTATATTGTCCATTTATAGTCTGTTTACTATCATAAGTCTATTTAGAAAAACCAGTGATTAGTAACTAATATTTTTAGAATATGTTAGAGCCCTCCTTAGGCCCCATCTTGATTTTTCTAGCACCCACTCTAAGGATCGACCATGATTCCTTTTAGATCAATAGTGATTACCTAATCGATACCGATTTTGAGATAATCGACATCAATCCCTGTGTTTTTATTTATGTCTACAACCTGAGACTAGTTTAACAGTCTTAAGTGTTTTTAATTTGTTATTTCCAAGTCTTGAAATCATGTATTATTGTCTATATATGACCTTGTCTAGTGTTATACATGACATGGTTTCAATTCATGACTTACCCATAGTTCTTCATCCATTATTTGCTAATCAAAGTGACATCTCACTTGAGTTAGGACTTTGCACGATCATCTTTGCCCCAACTTTAGAAGCCATCATAGAGCATTTATAAATAATTAAATAACAAGAAGACTTAGCTATTGCATATTGGAATGAACACTTTGATAATATCTATGCAATAGATTGATTTTTTTCATTTTAGTTTCATATCTTATCACATGATTTGTTGTAATGTATCTCATTATATTTGCTGCTTGATTGCGTAAAATAGTGTACTGACATCCATCTAAGGAAGTGTACCACTTCATGGAACGGATCTAGTATTAAGCAGTCCAGCCATCTATGTTATTAATCCAATCTTATCCAAGTTGTCTTTGGAGTGCAGATGGTCCTTCCTAGCAAAAAAAGAGCTCCTACCTCACTGGATCAATGGTGTGCATACCCTATCACAGGTATTCCTCTTTAAACTATGTATCATTTTTATTTTTATTAATTTAATTTTATAAAGAAAAACAAACTGAAAAAATACTAAAATAGAAAGTTAAGGATAATTGAGCATTATTAAAATTGCTTTTAAGGTGTTATAATCCATACAATGAGAGTTATTAGCAATTTTCAGTCAACATGTCTAAATAATATAGTCTAAACCCTATTTAAGAGTATAAAGGTAAACATAATTCCTAGACGAGGCCACATTTTGTAATAAATTCAAATTCAAATATCGTAATGAGTTCACATTTTAGTCGAGACTCTGATCAATGTCCAATGCAAAAAAATGATATAGTGCCCAAAGCTGATCTTATGACAATGATAACATCTACATGTCCTTAAAGTTTAAAATTCAAAATTAAAGGAATTATGTCTTGGTTTTATTGAAATATAATTTAATATTTTTTTTGTGGATTATATTAGTTATAAAGATTTAGAAACTTTTGGCTAGAAAATCAAATAAATTATTGCATTCTCTTTGCTGATATAAAATTAGATCAAATGTTTTGTGGAGTAAATTAGTCATTTTGTTAGATTTGAAATGTATATAAGGCAAATGAGATAGATCAAACCAATTGTCTAATGGTAATATCTATAAACAAAGAGTGTTTATAGAACTAACTTTAAAAGCAAGTTCTAGAGACCATGAACAATAAATTTTTTTTGTCAATGGACATGCAACAGTTTTCAAAAAATAAAAAAATATCAGAGTGTTGGACAAGTCTGATGCATGAGTCCATACTAATTACAAAAGTGGTTGATATGTATGTATATGATATCAAGTGACAAAAAGGCAAAGTATAATTATTAGCTAGGAATCATGCATAGGGCATAATGCAGTTGATTCTTGAAACAAGTACTTTTTACTATGAAATGGAAGAAGAAAGAAAAAATTGTTAAAGGTATCTAGATTAAAAGTTCAAAGTAAAAAAAAAATAGCTTAAGAATAAATCACATACATCAATATTTTTTTTTGGATAGATATTCACTTTTTTACTAGCACTATGAACTAGATATGGGGCATAATCAGAGGGCCCAGTCCCTGAGAACCATTAAACCAACACAAACGGCCATCACCAACAACTAAAACCACTAAGTCAACTCAAACAACCATATATAGACTACAAACACCCTGTGAGATTCGAATCTGGGTGGGGATGGGCATAACCAACCCACTTTACCTACCCTTATACATCTCATTGGCTCAGTTGTTGTTTATTACATAAGTTTCTAAAATAACTTTTTATTTGTTGAGAGTGAATTTTCTCTGTGAAAATCATTGCAATAGGTAAATTGTACTTATTTTGTCTTTCATGTAATTTTTGTACGATATTTTAGTCAATAGAAGAAGTGACATATTTAGTGGTAGTCTTATTAGAGTGTATTATATGGCAGCATTATTCACTATTTTTATATTGCAATTAAGATGATGGGTATATGCACATGAACTCTGTTTATTACACATAGAAAAGTTAAAAGTTGTAACGTCCACATGTTGCATAGAGTAAACTATGAGGCTACACATGTTACATGTAGATTGAAATGGCTTTGAATATATGTTTTCTATTGCCAATGTTCTCTTAACCTACACATGTTAATATTAATGGCATTAATTGAAGTAAGGATGGGGAATAATAGATACAAATCTTAGAAAATAGATGCCATGAATTTGTTATCGATAATTATGATTTTGAATAAAAATTAGGCTCATGTTACAATGCCTAAAGCATATGTTACTTGATCTAGCACAAAAATATGGCAACAAGAGTTATGCTCTAGTGCTAGACAAATTGAGAGAACATTGGGTAAAAACTTAGATAAAATAACAAAGGTGTTTTGTTTGCCTAGAAAAACACTTGAGAGCTATATTGTACTAATAAATAAAGTATGGCTAAATAGATTATAAAAAAAATGCAACTACGATTTGAAAAATATTTTCAAAATCACATTAAAGTGATCATATTAACAATAAAATCATAGTTTTAATTAGTGCTTGAGGAATGGATTGCTATAAATTTTCAAGCCTTCTATCAAACATCTAGTTATCTTGTTGCATGTGCAAGCTTCATTTCAATATTTAGTTATACAATTTGATACATAATGCAACATGGATAGAAAAATTAAAAGCAATATTGGATTAAAACAACATAAAGAGACATGTGACATACCTCTAATTTTGCATCCAAGAGTGAATACAAGTCTTTGACAAACTTTGTAGCACTAATCCATAGAACACAAAAACTTTGCAAGGTTCACAACTTTCCATGTAACAAGTACTCTTGAATTTTGAAAAAAAATAGTCTTACATTAATCAAGTATAATTTTTATTTTGCCACATTCACGATATGCGACAATGAAAAAACATAAATTCTAAGCTATGTTACGCAGCAAAAAAATTGTATAATTTAAATGAAAGTTTATGTGAAAAATAAATTTAGAGCCACTGCCACACAAAAATCATATCTCCCTAGAAATCATGATCTATTTAATTGAATTTCCATAAGATTATTATTCTACACTGAAATCCACCCTTACCGGTGAGGTGAGCTTCCCCAATGTAGACTATAACATCAAGCGCTTGCAACAAAGCTGTAAGACTGCAATAAAAAATAGATCCCATCAAAATATTGAACATCAAAAAATAAGTGCTCCTTCCAAAAATAAATAAGAAGGAAAAGAAAAAAAAATTTAAAATTATGTCACTCTATCTAGATTGGACTGAATATGAACTACTTTGCCTTTGACAAGCCTATTTCCACTTCAACTATGTAGATGCAATTGTAGAATGAATAAGTTTGTGCTATTAATATCCAGCACTGATCACTTGATAGTTGACTAAGCCCACATCAATGCATGAATAAAAAAGGCATTTATGAAATAACTAAGATAATAAATATTGTTAGATTCACTAAAAAATATCCATGCAATAGAAAAATAGATGTTTAAAGTTGATGTCCTACTCTCATAAATGTTTCTTCAAATCTCATGCTTACCCACAAATGTTTTACATTAAAATTTTAAGTATATACTTATGTGCAGTTTACAAGGACAATCATAGTCACAAAATAGATTAACAAAATATTGATTAGTTGGCAATATATTTAAGATACTTTGTTATTGGTTTAATGTTGGATCTCAACCTATTAAGGTGGCATTTTGAATCTGGCTTTTTTGGACTGGACTCTCAAACCTTTAAATGCCATATGGAATCTTATAAAAACATAATATTTGTCACTTAATGTTAGTCTGTAGGATGGAAATGAAAGCTACAATTGACACATTATTTCACATTCTTACGACCATATAAACCTGTAACAGACCATATAAACAAGAAAACTTATAATAAATAGCCTGGTGATGAAAGCACAACCATTGTATGAATACAATAAATAAAAAAGTTTACCCAAAAATTTCATATATATTTTGGAATATTCCCAAATAAGACCCCTGGGAATATTCTAAATTTATACGTAAAAAATTTACAAACAAAATTACAATTATTATTATCATATGCATTTATAAAAAAAATGATTGGCGAAAGCAAAAATGACTAATTGAAAAGTGAAAACATTAGTATCATGCCTTGGCAAGGACTAATAAACTATGTGTGTTTCGTGACAACCAATATTAGAGATGATGGCAATATAAAAATAATGTGGGACTGATATGAATATTTAAGGTGCTTAGAATATATTTTTGATTTATAGTTTGCATTTCACCCTTACATGTATATTTTTTATGTGTAAAAAGTGGATAAATACTTGTAAACTTAATGGTTAGTTGTAGATAGGTTCTTATAGAAGTAAAAAGTGCACAAATAATTGTACACTTAATGGTTAGTTGTACATAGGTTCTCATAGAGAGTTCTTAGGAGTTTACTTATTCATTAGGGATGTATTATTATGTTTATTATTTCACGTTTATTTTCCAAACAAAGGGATAAGTGAGACCTCCTAGATTTAGGGTTTATACTTATCTTGTAAAGGTCTATTTAAAAGCATATATTTTATGACTATAATTAGTGGGAACATTGTTAATCTTATTCTGCATTGAAGTTCATAGTTTAATTGATAGGGATAATTTGTCACACTTCCTTCTATAGGCCTTTGAAGGGAGAAATCATCACATGTGTTGTGTAGACCTATGTTGATTGTGTTACTTGATCTTTTAGTAGGGTCAATAACTCATTTGAGCTTGTAATCCTCATCATTCATATTAGATAAGTTTGATTCCATAATATTTTTGAAGCTCAGGTGCTCTCTATGAGAGAGCTATAACTCCCTACCATAACCCTTTTGAATTTTTGTTTACCCATGTTTTTTAATTGACTTAGGTTAGTGTCATTTTTTTTTACTAGAGGCTTAATTTTAAATTTTGTTTTAGAATCCTCTTAGAAAATATTTGACACTATCAATTCATTCAAAGTGTTTGAATTAGTGGGGATTGACTGCTAATTTCCCTAACTAAGAATTCCTGGTCCCAAGATAGAAGCCTTTCCAATCACAGGTGGAAACCTATATAGAGGTATTGTAGGTCTTGTGAGATACTTTTGAAAAAATTAAAATATTTTTACAATTTTTAAACTAAAAATTTGAGGGCATTTTGTGGTTTCTTGGAGTTTAAGGTCATTTATAAATATTAAGTAAATTGCATATTAAAGAGGATGATATCTTTTAAAAATTATACTTAAAAAAATTACATAGTGGGGACCAAGGTCACTTGATATGCAATTGTCCTTATTTCAATCTTAGAAGGTTTACTAATACTCTACCACCCCATGTAGTGACCATGCCACACCATCAACCATCCAACATTAGCTACCTTTACCACACCATGTCCACTTCGACGATGGCTACACTAGTAGTTACTACCATGGCACCTTACCTACCACCCACATGTGCAAATGACCACCTATTTTCATGTGACCTTGTACTTTACACTTGTACATCAAGGCACTCTCCATGTGGATCATTTTATTGGAGTTAGCTTTATGCAAGGGTCATTATAACATTTTATAAAGCTCATTTTACTTAAAGTTATTATTAGTTGTTTAAATATGTTTTTGTTATTAATAAAATCGTTAATAACATTTTATCAAGATATAAATTATAATTATTTTATACTAATTTATATTATAATACTAATAAGTATTTAAAAAATATAAAAACTAAACAAAAGGTGGATTATTTATTGTAAGCTATACTGGAAGTACATGATCAACACTCTCTTTAATTATATAAAAAAATGGAAACTTTATTGTATTGCAAGAGATAATACATATTTTCATCTCCTCCTAGTGATCACATTCTTCTTGTAACATTGACATTTTTTTCCTTTTATTTTTATAGTACTAAAATCTAGTGTGTTTGGTTCTTGTGTTGGCCTTTTTCAGCTTGTCAGTGATCTTGGGTCTAGATTTTGGTTTACTTTTTGATCTGCAAGAGATAATCTTATGATTTATTTTCTTTAGATTCTACCTATTCTACTACATTATATTTATATTAGTTTATTAGTCTATTGTGGTTGTTTCTACATATTTTCAGACTCTTTTAGAAAATATAATTGTAGTTCACAGCTTTTGCACTACGTATATTAAATTATGTTCTCTTCCTTGTAGAGGATTATTTGTCATAATATGTGTATACCCTCTGACTCTTGTAGAGTATTGTTGTCACATTTGGTATAGATCACCTGATTATAATTCTTGATTATGCGACTCTATCGAGACATCTATTTCACTTCATTGCTACCAATGGTGATGGAGTTCTCTACTTAGATATGTTGACTCTTCAATGGCATTGTTCTCATTGTTTGTCATGAATTCACACATTTATCTCATGTTTTACCTATTACATGTTTTAAAATCCAAAGCTATTATTATAGGGAGGGATGATATGGATATTCAAGGGGCTTAGGATAGGGTTTTAGTCTATAATTTCCAATTCACCCTTATATGCATATTATCCAAGTGCAAAAAGTGTACAAATACTTTTACACTTAGTTGTTAGTTGTCCATAGGTTCTCATAAAGAGTTCTTCAGATTTTTATTATTCATTTGGGATGCATTATCATATTTCTTATCTTGTATTTGTTTCCCAAAAAATGGATAAGTGTGACCTTTAGATTTAAGGGTTTATAATTATCTTTTAAAACTCTATTTCAATTAATTTATATTATGAATAGGACTAGTAGGAATGTTTAGAGTATTATTCCATAATCAAACTCATAGTTTATTTGATAGGGGGAATTTATTGCATTTCCTCCATATAGAATCATGAAGGGAGAATCCATCAACATGTTGTGTAAACCATGTTCTTTGCATTGGTTGATCTTTTGAGAGGATCAATAGCTCATTCAAGCTCATAATCCTCAACAATGATGTCATCAACCCTCACCATAAATTATATAAAGTTCTAAAATCCCTATCAATGTTATCAATATTTTTCCACCCAAATGAATTTATATTTTAAATTAAAAAACTCAAATTTGAAATCATAATCAAGTTTCATTTAATATTTTTACTTTGAAATTTCAATTTCAAATTAAATAGACCAATACTTTTTATCGTGTCATTTCTAATTTGATAATATTATGCAGGTTATATAATTTCATAAAAACATTAAATCATTTTTAGTTTGCTTTGAAAAGATTACAGTTTATTTTTTAGACTAGTTTGATGCTTAATTATTTTATCCAATCAAAAAATGTTATCCAAGTTTCTTTTCTACATAGACATTTTACATATATTAAATGTACAGAGTTGAATTTTTTTTAAATAATAATATGTAAATACTAATATCTAGTACTTGACACTTGGTAATCTCAATCTTGACCTACACTTATCCTACATGACTTTCACATATCCAAAAAACTCTTATTATCCATTCCACCCACTTGCATGTTATTGACAAGCATCATATGCACTCATGCATCTGCAAGATCACTCCTGTATACTATTACCACAATAATTGAGACAAAGACATTGTAAAAAAAATACACAATCAATAATTTTCACAGTAGTATCTCAAATATATTCACAATCTCTTTATGCGTCTCTACAACCAACAAAATCAAAATACATGGGAGCACCTATTAAATAGGCAAGATAGGTTGTTTTTTGCAAAAAATTCTTATTGCATGAATAACCTATAAAATATGGGTATCTAACATTAATGTACACTAAATAATATGTGCACAAAATAGATTAGCATATCCAAAAATAAAATAAATAACTCCCAAATCAATATTATATGCTTATTCCAACACCCTCCCTTAAGTGTATAATAGGTAGTGAGAAATGAGAATGCAAGGAGTCTAAATGGGTCCCAACAACTAGCCCTAATCAAGTACCCTTGTACAAAATAACAATGAAATACAAAGTGTCCCTATGGTAACCAGTTCATCTTGCCAACATACATGGATATCAAGTTATTGTAACTGCCAAGTCAAGTAATATTTAATACTCTTTACGAGGCTCACTCAATAAAAACACTAATCACAAAACTGAGAAAAAATAGTCACCATGGATGAAATGTATCACCACAAGTAAATATGTGGTGCACCAAGGATTATCAAGGAGCACAACAAATGAATAAATATGTGTACACACCCCCTAATGTTGAAATGCATGTAGTGACTCAAAAACATACTTTAAAAGGAGATCAAACTCCATAACAAATATGAAGGAGACTGTCAACATCAAAGATATAGATAAAAATCTCTCAATAACTACGTTGACACTAGGATTCACTAGACTAACTACTCTTCAGAAGGAGAACAAACTCCACCAAAATCTGAAGGAGACTATGAATAATCAAATATAGAGATGCAAATATCTCAAGAAGATGTCCTTGGTGGTGATGGGATAGTCAAAAACTGAAGAAGAAAGTACTCAACATGGAACATACAAACATGAAAGATAAAACTCCATGACTCTTAGTGTGACTACAAAGTAGCTTCCATCCTACAAACAATATCACCAAGTGACACAAGAACCTCCACAATACAATCAAAATATGGAAGACATCATCTATGAAATGATAGATGTATGCTCAAAAAAAACATATTCCTAATAAGGAGCTTAAGCAATATAGGAGCATCAAAATACATGAGTAATAAGATCAAACATATATGCGTCATTTACTACTAAAAATGAATCTACAAATAAGATCAATGAGAACAATGGACACTCAAAATTTGGACATCAAGCTCTACCAAAAAAGCATCTTATTGTTGCTTACACAACAAGCCCTACTTTCAAACTTAAAATAGGGACCCTCATTTTTCTTTATCTTATACATTGAGGAGTTCATTGGTAGTTGCCTATTTGAAATTGCCTTCTTGGAAGTGTATGTTGGCTAGATGTAAAGAGTAAAATTTGAATGTGCTTCATTATTTTATCCAAGCTTGAATGATTAAATATTACATCATAAATACTTGGCATATTGCATTAGTTTTAAATATCTAAATTTGCATAAACTATTAAGTCTTAGTATATTTTAGGCTTGTGTTTTAAAACACATCTAAAGATTTCCTTTAGAATATTTTGCCTTAGTTTTGTGCAAACTATCTAACTGTTTCAAAGTTTTTTCCTTCTTTTCCTAAATATTTTATCCATTTTTGCTTTAAATTCATGATAAATTGACTATAAATTTGCTTTTATTTATCTTTTACCTTAGTCAATTTCATTAAAATGGATAGAAGTTGCTTTGGATGGATTTTTTTTGTTGAGTTTTTATGTCTTTTTATTTAATTTAAAAAGACTTATCCCTTTTAATTCGAATTTCATAGCCATTGGCTCTTTTGATCAAACTTTGCTGACTTTGCCTTTTCAATTTTTTCCCACAAGTGCTTAAGCCTTGCTTGGTGCCATATGGTGACTTCTCACAACTCCCAATGACCTAGGCCTATTCAAAAGTCTTTCAACGCTTAGTCAATTTTCAAAGTTTCTTGGAGTCATGTGTGAGATTTTTGCTCAACTAACTTAGTTGATTCTTCAAGGAGTTACCCAGAGCCACGTTGCATATTTTTTCCATCTTGCAGAACTTAATCAATTTTTAAATTTTTCCTGGTGGGACTTTACATCAATAAAACTTAGGGAAAATAGATCAACATGATGCTACCAAGTGTCAAGATCCCAATGACCCATTGATCATGAATATGTCTATACAAAGAAATAAGCCTTGGGTAAGCAAGTGAGTGGGATGATGCCACATCGTGAAATCCCATTGTTTTATAGCCTTGAGATAGTCTATGTAGCCTTGTAGTGTGTGAAAACTCCAAGTGAATGAGATGATACCGCGTGGCAAAACCTCACTTCATTGCGATAAACATTCAACATGCACATAATGCCTCATTTTGAGTAGTGAAAGAGTGAGGAGAAGACATGTGGCATTAACCCTGGAAAGAAAGGATAATCTGGCTATGTAGTTAGCAAGGCACAAACATAAAATTGATAGCCCATATAGGGCATCAAAACTATAAAAAATCCATGAATAGATTGTGCCTCTAATTTTATTTGTAGAATCAAGTTGTAGATTGGTTATTCACTAGTAATTGATTAAAAATGATGGAATTTAATATGGGATTAGGTAGATTCAACCAAGAATCATGAATGAGACATGAACCAAAGCATAGTCTATGTATTACGATCATGCATAAAACTTAAAAGATAAATAAATGACTTAAAGAGGCATGGTTTCAAATACATAAAATGTGGGCGATTGGCTATCCTGATGCAATCCCAACTACTTCCAGCCATTAACATTCAATTGAAGCATGGTTTCAGTTGCATGAGGCCTTCACACACTTTCAATCTATCATATTCCTAACCACATTCCTAAATCAAAAATGAATGTTTGTAACCACCCCATCAACTAGAAATTTAAATTTAAGTTCTAACCCTTGAGGCCTACGTGCCTATATAAGGGTAGACTTTCGATGCAATAATGGTTGGCTCACTTAGAATAGAATAGAATAGTAGATCAGACTAGATAGTTCTCCCTAGATAAGTAGATTGATCATATCCTTCATGCATATTCTTGATTTTTAGATTAGATTTTTTGAGTCAAGGCTCTTTGGAAGCCATGTTCATAACTCACATAAGTAACTGATGAATCCCAATTGATCCCTTTAATAGAAACATATTTAGTTGAAAGCTTAGTCAAGTGGTAAACTTGGTTTATGAATGTATATGGTGACCCCATTTTCCTCCTTGGATCTGCTACTTCATCCCACAGACTCTTACATCATCCTTAGTTGGATTTGTGATAAGTCTAACTCAACTAAAGACTAGTTTATCTAGGGATTTATCTACTCAACGTAATTAGGATAGTCTACATTAGAAAGTAGGCTCTTTATCCTATTTGTTCCATACCTTTATCTCCTTTTTCCTTCTTTTTACCAGTCTGTTAGATTAGATTAATTTAATTTCTAAGTTGTAGTTTGAATTTAATGTCTATCTTGATTGCATACTCTTTTGCCTATTATTGTTTATGCACTATTGAATCCATGTGTTTCTTTGAATTAGTTATTTATTTATAGTTAGATCATTTTTTTGGTTCTATAGGCATAAAATATTCATTATGGATGCATATGATTTGTTTGAAATACTCATAGAAGACCCTTGATATGGAATGGTCATAATGAGCTGACTAGGTTACCCTGCATACCAAGACTTGGTAATCAAGACCTTGGAGAAGTCTATCTTCTTACAAGAGATCTTTCCTTTCAAGAGAGGATGGGGAATAACAACCCCAACCTATTATTAGTCATGTCAAAACACCTCTCAACATGTTTGGCACTAGAAGGAGGGTCGATCTAAATTATTTTAGATTTATTATTTGATTTTTAAGGGTTGCCTAGTTGTTTTCCATGTTCTTAGACTGGAAAACTAATTATATGAGTATTCCAATGGCCCTTGCTTGGATAGGAAAACATAACTATCCTTTAAACATTCTAGTACCTTCCCATGACTTACACACAAAACCCTCAAAATTATGTGTGAAGTATATTTATGGTGGAGTCAAGACTAAGAAAAAAACATACATGCTTTTAAAAAAAAAATTATTAGAAGGCATATTTAACATGAGGATGTGGCTTGGCACCTATTCCCCTTGTTGAAGGATCAAATTACCTATTATTGATACCTTGGTCTACCAAAAGGGTGCATCATCACTTGGGCCATATTTGAGAATCTATTCCTTAACCATTTTAGTGTGCCCATTGACCCTTCTATCTTGTTTTATCAATTTACCATGGCTCGTAAAAATATTAATGAACCAACTAGTGTGTTCAACTATCGATTCCATCAGCTATAAATTAGGTTGAATGATCCTTTCCTGCAAATAGAGGATGTGGTTATGGGAATATATCTCAATGTGTTGGATCCTTTAGTTTTCATGTTCATCAAAATGAACCCATCTACCCTTGCATCATTAGAATTGGTGTACCAAGAGGCTATCAATGTAGAGAAACAATTGATGTCTTAAGGATTTAGTGTTGACTTTGAACAAAAATACATTTATGCCCATAATCCTTCGAGTTACATGCATGCAATTCAACTTATGGATCAATATATACCTTACAATGAAGCATTTCCCCAAGCCTTCATCCAACCAAACCTCCTTATGACAAATGAAAGCATTGCTTAGTATTTGAATGAATGTAAATCAGTTAATTATGTGTAAAATCAATAGGCTAATTTATATTATGTTAATTATTCAGCATATTTAAATGTTATTACTAATCAAATACCATTTGTTTTAAGAGACAATTAGCAGACAATCCACAATCCAAGCTATGAAGTTACGTACCTGAATACATCATTAGGAGTCTATGAAACTAGTTGTAATACTAATGTTGAGTTGATCATGCATGCTGAGAAAATCTCATTTCACAATCTTGATCCATTCTTTAAAGGTTACATTAGTGGTGATGTTGACTCTGAATATGCGAAAGCAACAGTGGTAAAAGGTGACCTAGTGGCCAAAAGTGCAATTGATAAAAGGTTGCCCACAAAAAATGAAGAAAATCCAATTGGAGAATCTTTCACTCAGATAAAAGAACAATTCAAAGAGCTCAAGCAGTTAAAGGAGGAAGATTCCTATTATTCATTTGAAGCATCCTTTTCATATGTTCTTGCTTATGAATTTCAAGATCTAGTCCAAGATGATGAACATATTTGTGGCAGTGATGAGACCTTCCCTCCATCATTAGAAGGGAATAAAAATAAGAAGACCAAGAAGAAGGAGGTTATCCATTTGATGGGGATGAGTTTGAAGAACCCAATATTGGTGATCCTTCCCCTTAGGATAGCCTTGCCTTAGGACCTATTAAATATGGTCACCTTGTGTCCTTCCCAGTAGCAAAGGTAGTCAAGCCTAAAATGGGAAGTCAAGAACATTCATGCCTGAATGAGGAAGAGTTCATATCTAATACTAAATTAAAGGAAGAGAAGGACTTCATCAGTTCATTTGATGACACCATAATCACCCTTGATTTCCTGATGCCTTCATGTTCTACATTCAAGTTAGTAGAGATGGTTAAGATACAAATCAAATATCATAATCACAGTGGCCTGAATGAAGAAGTCATGTCAGTGTTTATGCAACCTAAGAATGATCTAATTCAGCCCATCTCTCCACATACTTCAGCCACTAATGAAAAATTCAGAAGGTATTTGATATGGGAAGAACCAGAACCACTCCCATGCCTTCCAAACGACATAAATAATCAAAAATATGCTACAGAGGAATCCATTTGCATCAAACATCATCCACCAATTGATTCATCTATTGGCCACAATAAAGAACATGCCACTTTTATGTTGGATCTTCCAATCAATATGGTATGTAAGAATGCTTGGCCCTATCCGTCACCACAATACAATGTATGGGCTAAGGTATTTTATTTATCCTATCCCTCACACTTTATATAATTTAGATACAAATATAATGTAGGATTCTACAGTCATGGTTTGCTTGAATTGCATGAACTAAACATAGATAAATATTTATGGGATAATGTATTCTATTGCAAGGGACAATGTAAATGTAAGCATATTTCTCCTTTGCCCTTCTGAAAATATTGAAAAGAATTAGGTGTCTAATTGATTGAAGCATGAATTTGCTTGAAAACCCCTATGAATAATTTATTTTCCCTTTCCTATTTTGGTTTTTTTTCTTTTTTTCCTTTCCTTTCCATCCCTTGTTGTTAGCTTAGGTTTGCTTTTGTTTGTTTTCTACTTTCAATGTTGGGTTTGTCCCAACTATTTTTCCTTGTGGTTCCCCTATTAATTCTAAGTAATGAAGATAAGGGTTGTTTTTTAAGCAGCATAAATGGTGCTCAAAGAGCCTATTAATAATTTTGTTGGAAAATCTTATGTAAATTATTGTGGTTTCAATGCCTATATCAACTCAAACCATGTTTACATCCCTTCTAGTGAGTGTTCAACTATTTACTCTTAATCCCAATAGGTCTACTTCAAAATATCTCCTCCCAGTTATAAAAGCTTTGGAAGACAAGGTTACCAACATTGTAAAAAAATATTTAAAGTATCTCATGATATTGATTCATAAAATGTGTTACATAATCCTCTTGCACATAAAAAATCTTTGTAACCTTTGCCAACTAGTTTTGTTTCATCCAATTTCACATTTTATATAATGGTAAGGGTGATCATGAACAACATCTTCGATATTTCTATGTGGCATGCCTTGATTATGCTTCAATGATGAACTTTTGACCAAATTATTTCTAAGGAGTCTAAAGGGCTATGATTTATGATGGTTCTATGATTTACCAATCTGATCAATGAGAGCATTCAAACCTATAGTGGATCAATTTTTAGCACATTCGTTGTCAACATCACTGAAAATATATCATATGCTCAAATTATAAAGATCAAACAAAGAACCAATGAACCTATCAATTAATATGTTTTGAGATATAAAACAATGTTGGCAAAAATGACAATTAAGAGCTTTAAGACATCTTCAAATAAAGTTTTCTTGCCCCATTACATAAATCCATTATTTTCTAGAAGTTAAAATATTTTGATGACTTATGCCATGTTTTTTGAGATTTTGAAATGAAAATTATTTCGTTGAAAAAGTTTAAGTATGTAGCAAACACACCAAGTACATCTAATACCAAGTTTCATATAAGACCAAGCTAAAAGGTGAAACTTATAGAACTTAAAAAGGAAACAACCAAAATGGTTAATGCAGTGTCACACAAACCTAAATGGCTCATCTTATCCAATGCACCTAAGAGACAATTTACATGATTATCCAAGTTTCCAACTTTGTTACTCATGAAGCTTGTGGAGTGTTATATCATATCTCTCTCTCCTATAGAGGTTGATATGAGTTTACCTCTACCTAATGGATATGATGATAATATGTATTATGACTTTTACCAAGGCCTTGGGCATTCTATGAACAAATGTTATACCTTGAAATATAAGATCCGAGATCTTATTGATGACCTAAATATTACTTTTGATGATCCTCCAAAGGATTCAGACTCACAACCTAGTGATCACCACAATAAGAAGATATTTAACAATCATTTGCAAGATCATTCTAAGAAAGATCTAGAAGTGAAAATAACACATAATGCACATCCTCCTACATCACATTATGGTAAAGGCCTTCTATTATAGTTGATGAAAGTGAAATAATGGATGATGACTCAGATCTTCATTCATTATTTATTCAAGCATACCTTGATCATCAACTTATACATAATGTTATGATTGATAATGGTGATATTGATAACATATGTATTATGAAATTACTTACATATTTGGGATACACACATGATGATTTATACCTTTAACCAAAATAGTCAGTACATTTGATGGGACATTACAACATGTTATTGGTGAGATTGACTTACCATTACAGGTTGTTTGAACACATGTGGTTACCACATTTTCAATTATAACATATATATGATTCTTTGATATGCTATTAGGATGACCTTGGATACATAAAATATGCACATTATAATCCATAGTGCATGGGTGTATTAAATACATTAATACCAATAAGGTAGTCTTAGTTTCTGAAATCCATATGAACATCCACTTGAACAAGATAATTTTACTTTGAGACAGCTAATTATCAAACCTACTAAGATTAATTATTTGTGAAAATGTGAGTAAAAGTCAATCCACTTTCCTAGGTGGCCTGTACTTGAGAGGCCTTCTCACTAGAGATATACAGTGGATTCTATGAAATCCTCATCTACTCTAACACAACATATTCATTTACATAGAGAAACTAAACATGTTCTAGTTACTGCTACTCCAAAGAAACCATAGAGCACTAAATAATGGGTTCCATGAATCACTACTTATATTACTACTGATTCATGACCACATACTCCTATGAAGTATACATAGAGTATTGTTGAATCTCTTGATCCAGATATGACACTTATGCATGCTCCTTGGCCATACCACCAGTTTGATGTACCATAGTTTGAGTTTGGATCTACCTATGAACATTCATTGGATGGGATCATAGGTTATCCTTTACTTTTCAACTATTCCAAAAAAATAATATATTATAAAAAAACAAAAAAATAAAATATCCAAGAAAATACAAAACCACTCAAATAAATTCAAAAATAAAAAAAATATTCAACATTCTCATGTTTTGTTAGCTCTTTGGCAAACATGTTGTTTGATTTATGTTATAGATAACATATCATTTCATTTATATACACACATATGTTTCATGCATCTTTGTGTGTGATATAGGCATGCCCAAACACATGATATATGCACTTACAGATGTTGGACCTCTCCTCTACCTGTGTCATATAATACATCGAGGGCATCTACTTCTTTGATCACAATTGATATAGGTTACATATCTTTTTTTATCATTTATACAGTATCATGTTTGAGATTATATACTAATGCTTACACATGTTTATAGAAATACTCATATCTTTCACAATCTTCCTGATATGCTATGTTACATGACTTCTTTTTCTAACACATATATGCAGGGACTAGTAAGATATGCTTATGTTGTTTCTTATACTTCATTTATTCACATTGCCACTTCCTTGAGTTTATCTCACTCCTTGACATTTTCTTGCTTGTGGAACATTTGAATATGTTCCTTGCTTGTTATCCCCTGTGTCATT
Organism: Torreya grandis; assembly: GCA_037957365.1. Classification (NCBI taxonomy): domain Eukaryota; kingdom Viridiplantae; phylum Streptophyta; class Pinopsida; order Cupressales; family Taxaceae; genus Torreya; species Torreya grandis. Next base: position 69,267 of record JARHVA010000044.1, on the reverse strand, counting down.
GTATGTTGATTGGACATTCAAATATATCATTCTATATTGATTGGACATTTGAATATTCCATTTATTTTGATTATGCAACATTTAAACATGCCTTTTGTATGAGGTCTTCTTGGAATATTTTTTCTCATTATATATGAGTGCTCTTGTGTGTGTGCTTGATTTTTCTTTGATCTTTTACTATTACTCTCCAGACGTTTTCATGATATATAGCATGCATCTTAGGACTTCGTGTGATTACATATTGTGATCTTCGTTGATATATCTAATTCAACATGTTATTCCTATTTTATACATGATTCATACACAGGTTATATAGTTACCTTATCCTTTTGAGGTAGGGTAACTACCAAATTATATCTCCCTCACTTCAAAAGTGGGACATATTAGTAGGGGCATGTCTTAAAATCATGACCTCCACATTATCATAGGTTCCATATTTTAGTGGGGGAATGTCACAAAGACATGAAATCCACACTTAAATAATTTATTAGTATCTCAAAATGTCAGTGGGGGAATGTTAGAAAGACATGACCTCCACACTTGCACAATCCCTAGTTCAGTTTCATGATTCAGATATACACTTGGGTTAGAATCTTATACATCGCACTGATTTTGCATAGATTTGAAATAGAGTTTTTAGATTTATGACACACATAATCTAGACAAGACATATTATAGGTGCATATGCCATGCTATTACACTAAAAAATAGAGATTTACTAATTATACTATTCATTAGGACACACTTATTACACTAGGATCCATTGATATCAAGCCTTTTTTTGCTATAATGATTGGTTCAAGTTTATAGGTTGAAGTGATTATATCTTTAAACCTCACCAAATATATAGGTTGGAGTGATTAAATCATATAATTTCACCAAAATTATAGGATGAGTTGATTAAATCACTTCCCCTCACCATATTACATATTCATACTTGAGTTGTGTGATTGAGATATAATGATCTCAATGGGCGTGTCACAACTCATCCTTGCACTAGATTGGGAGTATAATACCTTAAAATCTCCCTCTTCAATTCTCCAAAGTTCAAATCTAAACCTTGTCCAGCTCCAATGCTTCATAAGGAATCATATTTACTGAGTCAAAACATCAAAGGGAAACACAGTTGCATTGACACACATGTGTACTCCTTCCTTGTTCTCTTTCTTTTCAAGCATTTTAATTATTTCAAATTTTAGATTATATGTAATGATTTATAATTTAACATGCTCTTAGTTACATTTCATACACTAGCAAGACACTCAAAGTGGACTCAAGCAAAGGCAAGGTGAGTTGTAAACACCCAGGTATGCTTTTCTTTCCTTTAAACTAGTAATTTTATCTTTATGTATTACTATATTAAGGGGGGGAGTAAATGTAGATACTAAAACTAAATATTTGTAGCATCTCGGTCTTGTATATTTAAAAAATATCAATCAAAGCTCTACCCTTTAGGTTTAGACCTCCCTACTATTGAAAGCCTCACATTCACCATCTCACTATACCTAAATGCTTATCTCTTTATCTGATCCATATCATTATGATGACCCAACTCTCCTACACTACACATAAAGCTTAAAATATGATATACATCCTTCACTATCAATTTCAAATCCATACTTTTTTTCTATCCCTCTGGACGCTAATGGCCATAGAGGGACACTACCATTAACGATAATATTCAAATCCTTATCTAGTGTCTAGTTACCAAAAGTCATCTAAATTGTAAATGTTTCAAAACCTATAGGTCAACTTATTTTCTTTATTGAACCCTATCGTAAGATATTTTCAAAAGGTGTGGTATAAATATAAGTCTAATCCTTCTCATTACTCATCTATAAAATACCAATTAAACACCTACTAAGGCTCATTCACTCAATTCCACAACTAAGCGATTCTGCCCTATTCATCCCTATTTCTTTATTAGTCTTACAAAAGGTCTAAAGCATTCAAAAAGTAGCCCACGAGTGATATTTGTCAAATTACAAGCTAGATCAATACATGATTCTTAATATAGTATATTTTACCCTTGTGCACACACACTCCCATACATAGGGGAGAACTACATAAATTTGAGGCCCTCCTAGAGTGTTGGCTATGTAGGCAGTGCTCAATGATAGAGGGGTCATTAAGGTCAACTCAATACCATGAGCCCACTAATGCATTTTTGGCAAACTCATTCTAAATGTGAAGAAGGGTGAAGAGATAGGGTTTGATCAATTACCAAAGAGTGAGAATGTGTATCCTAGATCCGAATATATCAGTAGAAAGGTAAAATAAAAGCCAAAATAACTAAGTTGGTCGCATCAAGATCTAATTATTGATTTATATTAAATACTTGCATCACAATCAGACACTAGTGTCGATAGTAGTGTCCAAATCTGATGGTAGTGTCCATGGATACAAAAGTATAATTTATATAATCAGATGACTGATTTAGAATACTGATCTTTCATACTTTACACCTATTTCTAGTACATATTTGCTTGCATGTAGTAAACCTTTGTATCATTTCTCTTTGGTATTGCAATCAATTGAATATCTTTTGAATCTAGTACTTTCTATATTTAGCATATCTTGGTATTATAATTCATAATATTCATTTATCTAAGTTTGTAATTCATTAGCCTGCTATATATTAGTTTATCACCCTTGTGCTTGAACTATTTATATTTTCTTAACCCCATCTTCTTCATATCTAAAATTTAGGGTTAAATAGGAACATCTTAGGTGAAAATCAATATTGCATCCTTTTGAAAGACTAAGTATAGTTTTACGGGGAAAATAATAAGTGTGTGAATGTGCCTAAACAAGGGAGGGATAATCAACACAGTCTAATCCAAATCAAAATCAACAACAACATGTAAGCTCTTGACATGGGAGTCATGTGTGCAACCTAATGTGCATTCACATCACTCTTGTGTGTGAAGAGATATTCGCCTAGCATGATGCATGAACCATTTTGGCATGACATGCATGAATAGGAATGCAAAATATAACAAGGTGTATTCCAAATTGAAGTTAATAGGTTTGACTTGAATGCCACGTAATTTTTGATACGTCTACATGAATGCTAAAATGGGACATGAACCATGTTAACATAAACAACACGAGCCCATAAATTAATGTAAGCAAATATGTCTATAAATAGTTAATTGGGATTTTTGGCACCCTGATTGCATATGGATCCACACTAGATGACTCAACCTATACACATGTCACACATGGATGCAACTAAGTACACAACTCATTAACTATTAATTGATCTGGTGGTTTTTTAATTGGAAAAAAATAGTCATAGACCTATTCAAAGGCCTGTAAATAAGGGAGTCAAGGTTCACTTTGAAGAGATAAGGAGAGAGAGAAATGAACAAGGCCTTATAGGAACTCTACCAAAGTTTACAAACTAAGGTAGTGAGAATGAAATCCAAAGCCTGAGGGGTTTGCCTTGTATAAAAGTATTAGGACTAAGTCATTGTAATATTGAGTGAAATATCATAGCAACTCAATCACATCATAATTTGTAGCTCATGTTGAGTGAATATCATATGTAACTATATTTTTAAATAAGAATTTGAGATTTTCTGGCATTGTGTGTGTCGAATACAAGGGTGAAAGAATCACTTGCTATGTGGTTTGGCATACCTTCAGAACCCAAGCCTCGACCTGCATCAAATGAGGTTGTGGGAACCTATTTCCATGGAATTTATCTTAGGATACCCTACTACCAAGCATAGTAATGATTGTGTTTATGTAGTAGTTTATAGGTTCTCAAAGATGAAAATTTCAATACCTTGTAAGAAACCAATATCAACTGTAGAAATAGCTCAATTGTAATTTCAAATGTTTGGACTCACTTTGGAATCCCATAAAACACCCTATTTGATAGGGATATAAGGTTCTTGAGAAATTTATGGAAAACACTTTGGTCTATGCTAGATACAAATTTGAATAAGTCTACCACTTTTAATCCACAAATAAATGGACAAATTAAAGTGGTAAATAGTAGTATAATGCACCTTCTTAGAGTGTACAAGTCCAAGAAGCAACACACTTGGGATGAAATCTTGCCTTTCTTTCATCACAAATTCATCATAGCTCTAGATAGTGTTACCACATATAGCCCTTTTCAAATCTGCTTGGGTTTCCAAACATTGGCACTCATTGACTTAGTTTATCCTATTTTTACATCAACAATTCCAACTCAAATTAAAGTTGACAAAGTTGTTCAATTCATTGACCACATTCAATACATTTAATAGCAAGTGTGAACCATTCTATAATAGGGTAATGCTAAATATAAGAAGCATCATGACATGCATCAGACACCACACACCTTCTATGTTGGTGATCGAATTTGGCTACACACGGATAAGGAAACACTAATAGGACCTTACCGCAAGCTTCATCCAATTTAGTACAGGCCCATCACCAAGAAAATATGAGATAAAGCTTTCAAGCTCAATTTTCCTTCATATCTTGGGTTACATCCAATCTTCAATGCATAATGCTTGCACCATTACTTTCCACCTATGTTGGAAACTTCAAATAGTGCAAAGACTCTTTAGCATATAGAGATCAATCTAGATTACAACATCATAACAAAATCAGATCAAGTCAATGATGCTCGAGTCAAATAAATACATCAACAAGAGATCTTCTCTTTCAAGTCGTCAAAGCAGGTCAAGTGCCTTCCTAAACAAAATGGTTTATAAAAGTGTAGGGTGCCAATTTGTTTCCACATCTTTTACCATAACTGCATGCAATGGAGACCATTGCTTGTAAGGAGGGGTATAAATTTACTCTTAATTAGTGAAATCAATTTGTATTTTACTTACCACATAGAATATAAAGAATGACATTGTCACATTCAATGAAATTGCTCGATGGAAGTTTAGATACACTAACAAGAACATGACTATCAATGATTAATAGTTTTAATGGGGGATTTTTCCCTTTTACTTAAATAATTCGTCTTTAACATAATCACCTTCAAATGCCACGTAACATGTGCGTTTCATCAAACACTGCAACAATATATGGATTACAAATTTATTGAATAAAAACAAGTACAAAATTTAAATCAATCAAATACCACAATCTGGAGATGGCCAAAGCTCACATTATGCATTATTTATTATAGACCAGATTATGATTTTACAGACCAGATTGTGCATTATGCAGCACCGTACGTAGCCCATTTGGGTTCACGCAGATCCGCTCTCTGCTGCTGTATAAGAGGGCTTTGAAGGAAGGCAATGGCGTCATTTTGCAACTTCTTTTCCATTTGAACGAGTTGTATAATAACAGGGCTTTGTTTACACAAATAAATAATAAATACCCATAAAACCACTTTTGAACGAGTTGTATAATAATAGGGCTTTTTTCGTTGCATATTCAGGGAGTTGTAAGATGATCATGAATGGTTAATGGTAGAAGTAACCTGCCAATGCCATCCACTTCCAATCTCAATCTCAATATCTACACATTATGTAGAGAAGGTCGGTTGAAAGAGGCGCTACACATTCTACTTACTAAATACAACTCCCCTGTAATCTACAACACATACTTTCACCTATTGCAGACCTGCATTTCCAAGAAAGCCCTTTCAGAGGGTAAGCAGATTCATTCCCACATCAATCAAAGAGAATTTAAGATTGCCACACACAAACTATTACAAGACACTCTTATACGCATGTATGACAACTGCGGATGTTTAGTCGATGCTCGCCATGTGTTTGACCAAATGACTGAACGAGACCTCTTCTCATGGAATATCATAATTGCAGCTTACAGAAGACATGGCCATCCTCACGAAGCATTGACTCTGTTTCACCAAATGCAACCAACAGGTGTCCAACCTGATCATATCACCTTTGCTAGCATACTCCCAGCCTGTGCCAAAATAGGAGCTTTGAAACAGGGTACGGACATCCACCAAATCATAATGGAGAGGGGACTTCTGTCAAATGTTGTAGTTGCAAGTGCCCTGGTAGACATGTATGCAAAATGTGGAAGCATACACAAGGCACATGAACTGTTCGACAAAATGCCTGAAAGAAATGTGGTTTCATGGAATGTCATGATTGCAGGATATGCACAAAATGGATTTGTTAAAAACGCTGTTGAAGTTTTTAAGAAAATGCAAATGTCAGGTGTAAAGCCAGACTCTGCAACCTTTGCCAGCGTCCTCCCAGCCTGTGCCGAAATGGGAGCTTTAGAACAGGGTACGGACATCCATCAAAGAATAATGGAAAGTGGATTTTTATCAAATGTTATAGTTGCAAGCGCCCTAGCAGATATGTATGCAAAATGTGGAATCATACACAAGGCACGTGAACTGTTTGACAAAATGCCTCAAAGAGATGTGGTCTCATGGAATGCAATGATTGCAGGATATGCACAAAATGGGTTTGTTGAGAAGGCCTTGCAAACTTTCAAGCAAATGCAATTGGCAGGTGTAATGCCAAATCCCACAACCTTTTCCAACATCCTCCCAGCTTGTGCCAAAATGGGAGCTTTAGAACAGGGTATGAACATCCATCAAAGCATAATTGAAAGCGGTTTTTTATCCAATGTTGTAGTTACAAGTGCCCTGGTGGACATGTATGCAAAATGTGGAAGCATACACAAGGCACGTGAACTGTTCGACAAAATGCCTCAAAGAGATGTGGTCTCATGGAATGCAATGATTGCAGGATATGCACAAAATGGGTTTATTGAAAAGGCCTTGCAAACATTCAAGCAAATGCAATTGTCAGGTGTAATGCCGGATCCCACAACCTTTTCCAGCATCCTCCCAGCCTGTGCCAAAATGGGAGCTTTAGAACAGGGTATGGACATCCATCAGAGCATAATGGAAAGCGGATTTTTATCAAATGTTGTAGTTGCAAGTGTCCTGGTAGATATGTATGCAAAATGTGGAAGCATGCACAAGGCACGTGAACTGTTTGACAAAATGCCTCAAAAAGATGTGGTCTCATGGACTGCAGTGATTGCAGGATATGCACAAAATGGCCTTTGCAAGGAAGCTCTCAAACTCTTTGAACTAATGAAACACTCTGGAACATGCCCTAACCATATAAGCTTCACATGTGTTTTATTAGCATGCAGCCATGCAGGTTTAGTGGATGAGGGCTGTAAATACTTCAATGGCATAAGTGGCTCTTATTGCATTACGCCTACAATTGATCATTATGTGTGCATGGTTGACCTTCTTGGCCGTGCTGGTTATCTTGATGAAACTCTAAACTTTATCATCAAAATGCCAATTAAACCTGTGGTGGTTGTGTGGATGTGTTTGCTTGGTGCCTGTAGAGCACATAAGAATATAGGGTTAGGATTATTTACAGCAACTCTTCTTTTTGATCTGGATCCTCAAAATGCTGCAACTTATGTTCTTCTATCAAACATCTATGCAGAAGTGGGCAGGTGGGGTGAGGCTCAAACGGTAAGGAGATTGATGAATGAAAGAGGAATTAAAAAGATACCTGGATGTAGTTGGATTGAAGGCCATAAAACGGTACATGTTTTTTGTGTAGGAGACAGATCACACCCACAGACACAGGAGATCTATGCAAAGTTGGAGAAATTGTCTTGGGAGATGAAGTCAGAAGGATATTTTCCAGATTCAAAACATGCACTGATTGATGTGGACAAGGAGGAAAAAGAACTATTCCTTTGCCACCATAGTGAGAAGTTGGCAATTGCGTTTGGATTGTTAAACACGCCCTCTGGGACAACTATAAGAGTCGTCAAGAACCTTCGAGTTTGTGTTGACTGCCACACTGCAACCAAGTTTATCTCCAAGATTGTTGCAAGACAAATTATTGTGAGAGATGCAAATCGGTTCCATCATTTCAGTCAAGGACAATGTTCTTGTGGAGATTACTGGTAATGCTATGTGAAGCAATCTGTAAAACAAGGTGCACCATGCCAGAACTGCAGAAATAAAGAAGGGACCAACTTTTATTTCCAGTTTTTGGAAAAATGGTTTTTTCTAAGTGTTTGGAGGTCTAGACCAAGCTATCGGCTTCAAACAGTCGGATGTATAATATGCAATGTGCATTACTGTTTAATATACTTGTGGCGTATTTTTTAAAGCCCTGTTTTTTGATATCATGGAGGTGTCATGACATTGGACTGTTTTCAGGAAACTGTGCATGCCTGGGATGATAAGCTGGAGGAGGTAAAAAGAGAAAAGTGATAAGGAGAGGTACACTTGAAGGAAACGGAAAGATGCTTTGGCCAAAAGGGAATGTGAGAAAAGGGCTTAACCATTACAATCAATCCAAATGCTTTGAGATGGTGGGGAGAGCATCTCTTGATAGTTCTTTACACCAAGCTTTGTCATTTTGTCTGGAGTAATTGTATAATATTGTGTTTACATTAGGTTTGTCATTTCGGATTGAATTATAAATAGAAGATGATATATGCAAATTTACATATGCACATTTGGATTTTGGCTCATTTATGGTTAAAGATTTCTAATGTTGCTGCACATCCCTTTTTGGGAGTGCTTAATATGTTTGTAAACTCGGTCATTTTTTGTAATTTAATTTGATTTTGTTTGTACGTTTTAAATTTAGAACTATATTCTTAGAATTAATACATGCAGAAGTTTTAATTTTTTATTATATTGTAATTGACATACATTTATGGTGCTTGAAAAACTTACATAATTAGGTTTATAGATTGATGTTAGAGAGGAGAATAATAAAAAAAAATTATTACATTATAATTGCATGTATATGGTATTAAGTATTTGGTATGACGAGGTTCATCGTTGATACTAGTGGGAGGAGGTTAGATGGTGACCCTGTTGGGTGAATATTTTGTTACCAGCTAACTGATGGGCAAAATATGGCTCTTCAACCACAACATAGGGAGATTGGTCGGCTAAATGTGCAAGTTTACCACATCAGAGGTGGACAAATCTATCCTCTCATCAAGGGAAGGTTCGCTATAAATATGAGGAGCTATATACTATATATATAAGCAGAAAATAACACTCAGGGTTAGGACTACACCATCCACCTCTTTTTTTAAAGATGATGTTCACAAACAAAGAAGAAATCTTGGTGATAATACTGAAGGCACTTCTCTTCTTTCAGAAGTGGTTTTGCAACGAAACGCAGGAGTTCTTTCTGGTGGGTAACCAACAAGTAACAATAGCGCAGTAACCAGTAAGATGAAGTGTAACACAAAGTCTACATCTCAACTGACCAAAGAGTGAAATACGAAGGATAATGGGGGCACAAAGTCGTCCCAAAATATTTTATATAGAAAGGAACTAAAAACACACTGAAAACAATTATGACAGCACAAAGTCTTTCCACAATTGGCTTCAAAACACTTTCCTGATTACTTCCACTAGTTCTGCTTGTTAAATTAAATAAACAAGAATGCTCCTAGGAAACAGGAATAAGAACAATTTCTTAAGATAACACAAGCTATAACAGCACAAAGTCTGAAAGTAACTTGCTTTCTCATTCAGATAAAGAAATATGATCAACAATTTGAGCTCAAAGTCTCAGTAATCGCCTTTCAATTTGGGTAGAGTTTTGTTTCTATAATCGAGAAATCTTTTTTGCATAAAACAAGAGATTACCATATATGACAGCGAAGAAAGGCTTGGCGCTTTGTTCCATGGAACAATCCATACTGCATTCAATATCTTGAATGCATTTTCAGTTCTGTCGAGGGGCCATGATTGGAACAACGCATAACCTTAATCGTTGCGTGCTCATTCATCTCATGTCTCCTCCAAAGTATAGGTCCCCTGGTCCTTTCTTTCTTATTTGCGCAGCTGTCCACTTTGCCTTTACTTCATGGAAGAAAAACATGCCGCGTCCTTGATTTGGCGTGCTTAGATGACTACTTAGTGGACTGTTTCACCTACTAAAAATAACTCCCTTGTAGATATTTTTGATCTTTTTGTATTTTTCTCTTTTCCCTGTGGCAATTGGAGCTCTCGGGCTATCTTCTTCTGCTGGTTGCTTGGTTCATCCTTCAAGTCCCGTTTTATATTTGAAAATCAACGGATATTCCATTACTTTAAATTTGACGTCCGCGGGGACGTCAATGGTTGCTGGGTGTTTGAACCATATTGAACCATGAACCTTTGAACATTTGAAAGTTCATTGGTTCAATAGTTCAACGGTTCAGGTGGTCTTTATCAGTTCCTTGGTTCAAGCACTTTCTTGGTTCGATTGCTTTCTTTACTCTTTGGTTGAACCATCCCCTTGAACTGGTCTTTGAAATCTTTTGCTTTTTTTCCTTTGTCTGGAGCTTCCTTTGAACCATTGAACCTGTGAACCATTGAACTTTGAACTCTTTTGGTTCAAGGTTCAATCGGTTCATTGGTTCAATCATTTTCCTTTGCTTTTTTTATTTTTCTAAGTCCCTTTGAAGCCTTAAAATTCCTTCGGCTTTATGCCTTTGGAACACCCCGAAGGAAAGGTGTCCCTTCGGGCTTTGAGAAAGGTCATTTTTTTGGTGCCGAGAGACCCCCACAAGGGTACCTGCCCTTCGGGGTCCTTCGGGTGGTCTTCGGGTTAATCCCTGAGGGTTAATTCCTTCGGACAAAATTTTGTCCGAAGGAAACCTTTCTTTCACCTTGTTTGCTTTTCTTCGAGCTTTTCCTTTCGGGCGAATTCATTCGGACAAAAGTTCAAAGGAATTAATTCCTTCGGACAAAATTTTGTTCGAAGGAAACCTTTCCTTCGCCTTGTTTGCTTTTCTTCGAGCTTTTCCTTTTGGGCGAATTCCTTCGGACAAAAGTTCGAAGGAATCCCTTCAGACTTTTTGTTCGAAAGAATTCGCCTTGTCTTTGTGAAATTCTTATGCGGAAAATCTTTTCGAAGGAATTCTTTTGGTTCCTTTACTTAGTAATTTCTTCGGACAAAAATTTGAAGGAAACTTTATCCTTTCGGCCTTCTCTTTGATCTTTGAACCAATGTTCTCTGCCCTCCGCAAGGGCCCCTGCTTTTAGTTCACTGCCCTCCGCAAGGGCACTTGTTCCTTCGGCTTTGGGGTAGTCCTTTGAACCGACCGATTGAACCAACTTTGGTTCAACGGTTCAATATTGCGTTTGAAGCCTTCTTTTCTTCTAAGTCTTTTGATCTCTTCGAACCCATTGAACTCGTTGAACCATTTTGGTTCAAAGTTCAACGGTTCAATGGTTCATTTCTTTGTTCTTTGAAGCCTTCTTTTCTTCTAAGTCTTTTGAATCCGTTGAACTTGTTGGAGCGGTTGAACTTTGAACTTCTGCCAAAGTGCTTAACTTCTTTAAGCTTGTCGACGTCGTTGAATCTTTGAATCCGTTGAACCTTTAAACCTTTTGGAAGCGGGGTCAATAGTTCAATCATTTGTTTGAAGCTTGCCAATGAACAATTTTGGTTGAACCAAGGCGTTGAACCAATCTTGAATTTGCTTAAGTGTTGAAAACTTGCTCCTTTGAGAGAGCTCACCTATTGAAGACGCTGACCCTGTTGAACCTGCTTGTCCCTTAACTGAAAAAGCTTGAATAATGAAGAATTTGAATGCTCAGAACAATTTTTGAGAAGGGAAGAGATAATTTTAGCCTGCAAGACCAAAATAGTTCATATATTGTCGTAAAAAATGAGTGACAGATTTTGAGAACAACAGCTGGCTCCAGTTGGAAAACTTCCTTCAGTTGAAAACTTGGAACAACTGAGGAGAGTAGAAACCAGAATCTTTAGTGCCTTTAAGTATGCCATTGGACTACAGAGTCATGCTACCCCAAAAAAGAAAGGCGCTAAAAACGAAAATAAACAACACAAAACAGAAACAAATACTATACATATATACATGTAAAAATTTTTGATACTTCAAGAATTGAAGTGCTTCAGATGCTGTCCATTGTGAGACAGAGAAAAAGCCGTGCCATCTTGATACTTCAACAGAAAACTATTTTCACCATTGAGCTAATGAATAGTAAACGGGTCTCTCCAAAAGAAATTGAATTTTCCATGCATGCCCTTTGGTTCTCTTCTCTTTTCCCACAATAGGACTTAATCTCCAATCTAAAAATAACAATTTTTTGTTTTCTGGTCGAAGAGCTTCTTCACCAGACTTTGATGCGCAACAATTCGGTCCACCACCATAGTTCACCGCTCATCCAGCGCAATCAAACACATGATCCTTTGATCGATGGAGCTTTCATATGTCTGATCTTTGACTGCCTTAGCCAATTTCAATGCTGACAATTTCAGGGTGATTGGTATCTCAGCATTAAGACCATAAAAAAGTTGGAAATGTGACATAATAATTGTCCTCTTGAGTGTAATTTTGTCTGCCCATAAAGCATCAACCAGTGCTTTATGCCATGTTCGTTGGTTGTCATCTATCAGCGTCCTAATGATAGTCACCAGGTTCTTGTTGCTTGGTTCAACTTGGCCATTCCTTTGTGAAAAGTAATCAGAAGAGTGGGAGAGGGTAATCCCATAGTAGAAATAAAATTGAGTAATCTCTTGGGAAGAGAAACAAGCTGCGTTGTCTGTGACAATCTTGGTTGGGACCCCAAACCTGAAAATGATGTTCTCTTTGAGGAAATCGCACACTACTTCTGAAGTAACATGCTTGGTTGGAATAGCTTCCACTGTGAAGACATAATCATGTCCAGCACTTGAAGATGAGTTTACAGCACCAATGAAATCGATTCTCCATTGCTGAAATGGTTCTTTTATCACCACTGGCTTAAGAAACAGAGTAGCTAATTTGGGTTTTCCAACGAACTGTTGGCATAGTTCACATCTACGTACCCATTTGTATGCATCTTGAAACAGAGTAGGCCAGTAATACCTAGCTCGTAGATTCTTATGGGCAGTTACAGGAGTAAAAAAATATCCTTCACAGGCCAGATTATGGAAAGACTTTAAAATTTGGTTCTGCTGCTCTTTATCTACGCAGCGAAAGAACACTCCATTAAAGTTCCTCTTATACAGGTCGTTATTCAAGAGGACAAAATTGACAGCTTTCAACTTGATAATCCTTTTTTCTTTATGAGACAGGTGGGAAGGACACTCACCATATGTAAAAAAATGAGCAATATTTGAATACCACTCATTCATGGTGGAGACAAAGATGACTGTTGACGAGTCTTCAATTTCTTCTTCATGCTCTATTTCTTCTAGTTTATTGTCAGCAATCAATTGGCATAGGCCCCTTCCCCGCACCAGCTTTGTTGGTTTGATGACTATATCAAAGTCCTAGATTTTAGCAATTTAATTGTCTTTTTTCTTTCCAAACTCCTGCTGGTTAATATGGATTTGACTGTGGTGTCAGGAATCAGGGCAGTTGTGTGTAAATTTAAGTGTAAAAGCGGAAATGCTTCACTGATTTTACCACTGCATAAGCATGTTTTTTCATGTTTGAATACTTCAGCTCATGAGCTTTGAAAGGATAACTCATGAAGGATATGAGAGATTCCATACCTTCTTTATTCTGTTGACCCAGAATTGCTGAAAGTGTATGCTCAAAAACGTAACTATACACTGTGAAATCTTTAGTATAATCTGAGCAAATCAAAATTGGGGCATGGACAATAGTTGTCTTGATGTCTTCAAATGTTGACTTGCCTTTTGCAGTCCCCCGAAAAGTAGTCTTGCCCTTTATCATGTCCACAATGTGGCGGGTCTTTTCAGCAAACTTGGGGAGGAACTTTCGTAAAAAAATCACTTTTTTGAAGAAAAAGTGAAATGTAGTCTTACTTGTAGGCAGAATAAGTTTCTGGATGGACTTGACTCTGTCTGAATCAATCTTTATGCCTTCTTGAGAAACAATGTGCTTGAAAATTTTTCCTTATGTTACTCTAAAAACAGAGTTTTTGAGATTTAGAAAAATGCCATTCTGGCGGCATCGTTCCAACACTTGTTGCAAATGGCGCATATGATTAGGGCGATGCTTGAAAAAGACTGTTAAATTATCCAGGTACACTATAATGAACTTACTCATTTCATCTTTCAAAGCAAGGTCTATTTCTCTCTGAAAAGTGGTGCCAGTGTTTATCAAGCCAAATGGCATTCTTCGATAGATAAAGGTCCCCTAAAGTGTGGTGAAGGCAGTCTTGTGCTGGTCTACTTCACCAATTTCAACTTGATTGTATTCTGAGAAGCCATCCAACATTGATAACATTTCTAAACCAGTCACTGTTTGAAGGAATTGATCCATGATGGGCAGAGGATAGTTATCCTTTAAGGATGACTAATTTAAATTTTTGAAATCCACACAGAGGCAAATTTCGTCATTCTTTTTTCTCACAGGTACTATGTTGGCAATCCATGTGGAATGATAGATTGAAAAAATTATCCTAGCATTCAATGTTTTTAGTATTTTAGACAGAATAGTACATGATGTATTCGAATTGTACTACCTAGATTTTTTCTTGTAAGGTACCGAATCACCTTGAGATGGATTTCATGGCAAATTTTTTCAGTTCTGAGCAACTTTAGATTATCATAGGAGTATGCCAGGACATTTATGTATTGTCTTAGCAGAGTAGTGAACTTGAACTTCTCTCCCTAAGTGCAACACTTTCTAATGTTCACCATCTTAGAATTTTCTTTGGTACCTTGATTTATTCAGTCAAACTCCTAGGAGGAGCTTGAATCTATTTGCCACTATTTGATGAACCTGTCATGTTTGTCAAATAGCTTCTTAAGAGAAACTAGGCCTTTTAAAATTTTGTTTCTTTTAAGTTGCAAGAATTCTTCATCTGCTTCTGCACTTGATTTAGGGGCTGGTTCAAGCTTCTGAAGTTCACTGCCTTTGAAATGAAGCTGTTCAAAGCTATCTTTTTGCTCGAAAAAGGCAATGATTTGGTTGTCACCATTGAACACTTGCCAATGATTGGCATTGTCAGGCACACTTGGTTGAAAGACCAGTTTAATAGTGTACATGTCTCCCTTAAAATCAAGGTGAAAAACTAAGAGATTTGCTGAAACAGCTAGTGCATCAGCTCGGTCATTGAATTTTTTAGGTATGACAGAGATGCTAAAAACATCAAAGCTTTCAATTTGATCTCAAACTAGATTACAGTAGTGGCGCAATCTCTCATTTTTAGTTTCATACAAGTTTCTTACTTGACAAACCACCAGTTCAGCATCTCCTTTGGTATGAAGAAGTTTGATGCCTTTGTCTCGAGTAGCCTTCAATCCAAGCAATAGAGATTCATACTCAGCTGTGTTGTTGGTGTTACTGAAATGCAACTTTTATAAAGAATAAAAAATATCTCCTTGAGGAGATATCAACACAATCCCAGCTCCTGAACTGGTAGAGGAGCAGTTACCATCGAAACTTGGAATCCATACCTCATCAAACACTGATTTTTCCTTAGGTTCTTCTTCGTTTGGAGGGGGATATTCTTCTGCACTTGCACTACGCTCCACTAATCCTTCTGCTATTCCATATGAACTAATTTTCAAGTTGACACATTTAGGAATTTCACCAAACGCTTCATGGACTTCCTCTGTGGATAAAAAGTAATTACCCATGCCTGAAGATTCAAACAGAATTTGAGCTTCAGGTGTTGATGTTTGAGTGACCACATATTTTACTTCCTTCTCAAGTAGCAATCTCTGCATAACGTCTTTGACTGGGATCCTTGCCTCAAATAGGTCCATGCTTAATTTGCCACCAACATCCTTGCAGAAATTTTGCCCAAAAAGGATGATGTATGATGCAGGGATGTCGACCACCAGGGCAATCATCTTGATTCTCTTGTCTGGAAATATTGTAAATGCAAATTAGGCGTCTTTGATTTGTCCCAGTAGTGGCACTTGTTTGTTCTCCATGGAGAAACATCTCCCAAATATTTTGGTCAGTGTGAGACCAAGGGATTCTATCACTTTGGCAAGCATGACATTGTCAGATGCCCTTGAGTCTATGATGCAATTGTTCAATTGGTGTCCATTTAGCAGCAGGGAAACATAAAATGATTCAGTCCTCCTGGAAGCAGCAGGAGGAGTAATGACAAAGTTATTCCTGGTGGATGTGTTTTTGGGGGAATCACAAGTTACCTTTGGGATTGGTTGTCTTAAAGGGATGACTTGGTTCTTTACACATTGAACTAACTTAACTAACTGCTCAGGTTTAGATTGCAAGAATTCAAACTCAGACATTTGAATTTTAGTTTTCTTTATATGGTCAATTGTGCAAATATCTAAAATGAACTAAAAACAGAGGATGGGAGTTCATCATTTTAATTTTTAGGAGGGGAAAGACTGGTTTGTGAATTTGAATTAGAAGGTGTAGGGATGTTTGATGTACTTACCTTTCTTGCAATCATCAGGGCCTTTGGCTGAAAAGGCAGAGTGGTTCCCCACTTAGCAATTAAAATTGTTGGTTCAGGTCGCTTCTCTATTTTTTTAATTAGCTTGCTGGGCTGACTGGTTCTTGGACCAGGTGAACACATCATATGATCCTTCATCTACTTTACCTTCACTTCTGTGTTCATCCTGGTAATTCAAGAAACCAGTGTTATAGTCGCCAGCTAATTCTTCTTCTCCCTTTGTGAAGAGATTAACGTCATCTTCTATGTTTAACTCAGGCTGAAAAGAGAAATCTGATTCTGCTTTAAGATATCCGATTGCAAAATTGGTTGGAAGTGCTTCAATGGCAAGGTTCCCCCGTGGGGGAGGAAGACAATTTGTTTGCCTTTGATTCATGGCAGTGTTGTTTTGGTATGACTGATTAGGGAATGTCCTCCTTGGTACATCTCTTTATGAAGGCACATATAACATCCCTTATGCCATTTGCTTTCTAAGAGCTAGCAGCTCATTTGCCAACTTCTGCACCATTGGATCAGTGGTGACTGTAGATGAGTATTCAAAAGATGAAGAGGATTTACCTCTATTAGGATCTCTCTTTATCTTTTCTGTCAATATAAGGTCATCTTCTACTTTAGTAGCCAAATCTTGAGCAGTAATAATGTCTATGTGGACATCCCATCTCAATAGAAAACTCACTTCGGGTAGCTATAAGTTGATGAAGAAGCATTTAAGGTTCTCAGATATTGGCTGAGCAATTGTAAGAATCTGATTCCTCAGCTTGTCAAACTTGGCAATGAAGTCCCTCATAGGTTCATGTGGTTTCTTCTTCATCTGTGTGAGCTAGGTCAGTAAGACATGCACATCTTCTATAGGCTTGAACATGGCTTCAAATTTAGCTTTAAGAGTGTCCCAATCAGTCACTGACCTAGCCTGCAAATGGTAGAACCAGTTTGCAGTAGCACCTTGTAGTGTTTCCACAAATAGCTTGACAGCTACGTCTTCAAATTTTACACATATCACGCCACAGGTTATGCTGAAGGCTGCAATATGTTCATCAGGATGAACTCTCCCATCACCAAACAATTTAAGAAATTTTTTTCTCGAACTACATGGTAGCTCATGTAAGGGTGGAGTAAGATTGAGTAGACCAAAAGAGTTACCCCAGGGGCTTTGAGCCGCCATGATTTGATTATGGATAGTGGGGATGACAAATTTGGATGGAGTATGTATAGGCAAGGCTCTGCTAACAGCAAAAAAAGAAGCTCTTCTTTGTGTTGGTGACCAAGTACAGGGAGGAGGAACACTCCTAGATCGTTGAACTTGAAGTTGGGGAGGGAACAAATTGAAATTGCCCTGCTGCACCAACTCAAAAATAGGGTCAACAACACCTTGAGCTCTGTGTCTTTTAGTATAGCATGGAGTTGCTAGATTGTAAAATAAAAATGAAAAAGAACTGGACTTGCTTCAGCTTGAAGCTTGAGGCTTCAAACTGTGTGCTCTTTCCCTAGCGGAGTCACCAAAAAACTGTTAGGTAAATATTTTGTCACCAACTAACTAATAGGCAAAATATGTCTCTTCAACCACAACATAGAGAGATTGGTTAGCTAAATGTACAGGTTTACCACATCAGAGGTGGACAAATCCCTCCTCTCATCAAATGGAGGTTCTCTATAAATATGAGGAGCTATATACTATATATATAAGCAGAAAATAACACTCAGGGGTAGGACTACACCATCCACCTCTCTTTTTTTAGAGATGATGTTCACAGACAAAAGAAAAATTCTAGTGATAATACTGAAGGCACTTCTCTTCTTTCAGAAGTGGTCTTGCAGTAAAATGCAAGAGTTCTTTCTGGTAGGTAACAAACAAGTAACAAGGGCACAATAATCAATAGGATGAAGTGTAACACAAAATCTACACTTCAACTACCCAAAGAGTGAAATACGAAAGATAATGGGGGCACAAAGTCGTCTCAAAATCTTTTATACAGAAAGGAACTAAAACACACACACTAAAAATAATTATGACATCATAAAGTCTTTCCACAATTGGCTTCAAAACACCTTCCTGATTACTTCCACTAGTTCTGCTTGTTAAATTAAATAAATAAGAATGCTCTTACGAAATAGACATAAGAACAATTTCCTAAGATAACACAAACTATAACAGCACAAAGTCTGAAAGTAACTCACTTTCTCATTTAGATAAAGAAATATGATCAACAATCTAAGCTCAAAGTCTCAGTAATCGCCTTTCAATTTGGGTAGAGTTTTGCTTCTATAATCGAGAGATCTCCTTTGCATAAAATAAGATATTACCATATATGACACCCAAAAAAGGCTTGGTGCTGGAACGGCCCATACTGCATTCAATGCCTTGAATGCATTTTCAGTTCTATCAAGGGGCCATGATTGAAAAAGTGCATCGGCCTTAACTATGGCGTGCCCATTCATCTCATGTCTCCTCCAAAGTATAGGTCCCCTAGTCATTTCTTTCTTATTTGCGCAGCTGTCCACTTTACCTTTTCTTCATGGAAGAAAAATAGGCTACATCCTTGATTTGGCGTGCTTAGATGACTACTTGGTGAACTGTTTCACCTACTGGAAATAACTCCCTTGTAGATATTTTGACGTCTACCTTAAATTTGACGTCTACGGGGACGTCAATGGGTGCTGGTTGTTTGAACCATATTAAACCATGAACCTTTGAACCTTTGAAAGTTCATTGGTTCAATAGTTCAACGGTTCAGGCGGTCTTTATCAGTTCCTTGGTTTAATCACTTTCCTAGTTTGATCGCTTTCTTTACTCTTTGGTTGAACCATCCCCTTGAACTGGTCTCTAGAATCTTTCGCTTCTTTCCTTTGTCTGGAGCTTCCTCTGAACCGTTGAACCTGTGACCCATTGAACTTTGAACTCTTTTAGTTCAAGGTTCAATCGGTTCATTGGTTCAATCGCTTTCCTTTGCTTCTTTTATTTTTCTAAGTCCCTTCAAAGCCTTGAAATTCCTTCGGCTTTATGCCTTTGGAACACCCCAAAGGGAAGGTGTCCCTTCGGGTTTTGAAAAAGGTCCTTTTCTGGGTATTGAGAGCCCACCACAAGGATACTTGCCCTTCGGGGTCCTTCAGGTGGTCTTCGGGTTAATACCTTCAGGTTAATTCCTTCAGACATTTTGTCTGAAGAAAACCTTTCCTTTGCCTTGTTCGCTTTTCTGGGCTTTTCCTTTCAGGTGAATTCCTTCAGAAAAAAGTCCGAAGGAATTCCTTTGGACTTTTTGTCCGAAAGATTTCGCCTTGTCTTTGTGAAATTCTTTCGCGAAAAATCTTTTCGAAAGAATTCTTTTGGTTCCTTTACGTAGTAATTTCTTCGAACAAAAATTCCAAGGAAACCTTACCCTTTCGGCCTTCTCTTTGATCTTTGAACCAATGTTCCCTACCCTCCACAAGGGCACTTGCCTTTAGTTCACTGCCCTCCGCAAGGGCACTGGTTCCTTCGGCTTTGGGGCAGTCCTTTGAACCGACCAATTGAACCAACTTTGGTTCAACAGTTCAATATTGCATTTGAAGCCTTCTTTTCTTCTAAGTTTTTTGATCTCTTTGAACCCATTGAACCCGTTGAACCATTTTGGTTCAAGGTTCAACGGTTCAATGGTTCAACGGTTCATTCCTTTGTTCTTCAAAACCTTCTTTTCTTCGAAGTCTTTTGAAGCCGTTGAACTTGTTGGAGAGGTTGAACTTTGAACTTCTGCCGAAGCGCTTAACTTCTTTAAGCTTGTCGATGTCGTTGAAATTTTGAACCCATTGAACCTTTGAACCTTTTGGAAGCAGGTTTCAATGGTTCAATGGTTCAATCCTTTGTTTGAAGCTTGCCGATGAACAATTTTGGTTGAACCAAGGCATTGAACTAATATTGAATTTGCCTAAGTGTTGGAAACTTGCTCCTTTGAGAGAGCTCACCTATTGAAGCCGTTGAACCTATTGAACATATTTGTCCCTTAACTGAAAAAGCTTGAATAATTAAGAATTTGAATGCTCAGAGTAATTTTTGAGAAGGAAAGAGATAATTTTGGCCTGCAGGACCAAAATAGTTCATATGTTGTCCCAAAAAATGAGTGACAGATTTTGGGAACAATAGATCCAAAGAGTGCTAACTAGGCCATGGATCTGGGTATGGACAATAAAGGGATGCACATGATTTGTAGTTGAGATTAACTAAATAGCGAAATGAAAGTATTTGTAATCACTATAGGTTTGAAAGAGGGGGAGAACCAAAAGAACTTTTGAGGAATGCAAGTAAAGATTCCATTCCATGTGAGAAGATATAAATTGGAGATATTTCTAATTGATTGCATACCTAGCTAATGCTAGTGAAGACTGAATTCCATGCATGAATGAAGACCAAATTTGGCATACATGCAGGGTAATCATCTGTGTCCAAAACATGCAAAACTCCAACTTTAAGTTCAAGATGGAAAGAGGATAGAATAAAGAATGTTTAATCCTCTTTATTGTATTTTTTAATACTTTTTATTACACAAGGCACATTCTTTAATCGGGTGAGTTCCCTACTTATCTAATTAAGTTCCCTAATAGTTGAGATGCTAGTGTGATTGATTATGTCCTTGTCAATAGTAAGATGATTCCTTACATTTAGGATTTTGATCTCTCACCAATTCCCCCTTGTCAATCATGCTTGTCTTTGCTCTCTTTGTATCTTCCTCACCTTCATTACTTCTTCCCATGAGATTCTCCAACAATTATTACAAATTATTCACCCTATTCATAAATTAGGCAACTCTGACACAAATAGCTACAAGACTATTATGATTAAGGTAGAAGTTGGAAAATGTTGTCACAATTTTGGATGCGTTAATTTCAAGTAGTTGGAATGTTGGAGCTTCAAATCAAGGGTGTGGGAAAGCTTCTAAGGATATTTCCAAACTATTAACTACACTTTTATTCTTTGAGCTATCTTCATTAAAAATCTTCAAAAGTATTTTGTATTTTACTTGCCACATAGAATCTAAAGATTGATGTTGTGGCATTGGATGAATTAATTGCTCATTAGAAGTTTAGATGCACTGACAAGAACATGACTATATTTTTTTTTATAGATAATTGAGGGTTAAAGGGTCCCTCACCCACAATAAAGAGAGAACCCAAACAACCCTCGTTTGCCTCGAATGAAGATCCACGAGGGAACAAAGATGCCAAACCTCGACCAAACTAGCCCAGCTCCAACAAAGGGATAATAAACAACCCCAAAAATAAACCAAGATAACCCCAAACCAAAGTCATACCAACACCACCGAAAACCAAAACACCCACATTCCAACAAACCAAACAAAACCCAACCATCACAGTGTCTCAATCTCTTTTTTATTGTGTGAGCAAAGAGTCCTGGAGGGTTGATCCATGGCTACTTGTGCTTTTTTCTTTTTCTGAACAATAGTCCATTCATATGAACTATCAAGATACTCGTTAGTAGAAGAAGAGTAACCACCTAGAAGATGTCCAAAATTGTCAACCTTCCTAACTATACTCAGATTATCAAGAGTCTCAATCTTATTCACTGTGTTGAGCCACTCAATAACAGTCGAAGAAGACAACACCTCACTTTGTTCAAGAGCTTGAGGGGCCAATTCAAGAGAGTCATCACCAACATTACCTAAAGGGATAAGAGGAAACATAGGTAAATCTGTAAAGTGATCTTCCACAACAACGTTCCACCAAAAAGAGTCCACTTTACGCTTGGACGAAGAGTAAGAAGAGGCCAAATGTCCTTGCACCAAACACCTACGACATTTGAAGGGAAAAACTTTATAGTCAAAGGTTTGGAACCAACTCCGATCTTTGATTCTTAATTCAATGGATGCATAGAGGTCCTGAGATAAATCTAAGTTAGCAATAATTCGTGCAAAGGTGGTATGGGTAAAGCTCGAAGTAGAGGCATCAATTTCCATTATTTTTCCAAGAGAACCACCAATGGTCATTAAGTTGGAGACGACCCAAAACTGAAGTGGAAGATAAGGCAAACGAACCTAGACAAACCTTACAACAAGGTTTTTAAGCAGAAGATTAAATGAAGGGTATTAGGGTTGAAGAATGGAGAGATGTTGATTCAAAAACCAGGGTTTAACCAAAGCCACCTTGTTACGATTAGCTAGGCTATCAAAAACAAAAATAAAGAAGCCACTTATGCAGGGGTCAATCTTGATATTGTCTTTTAGGAGAGGTTGCCAAGAATCATAAATCCACTGGCGAAGGGCAACAAGGATTGGCCAAAAACTATCAAATCTGCATAGTAAGCCCTGCTCAACAAACCGAACCTCATTGTGAAACACCTCCTCTATATTTCCATCCTTGAATGATACCATAGGAGTGTTCTTTACCACTGCCAAGCTTTTCAAAATAGGTGACGCACCCTGATCTCCATGCGAAATTATCAGGATAAAAGTTTTGGTCAGATTCAACCCAAACCCATCCATAACCTACTTATCCAGATCACAACCACTAGTTGGTGACATAAAGAGACCGACTAGAGCCCTAGGAGTCCTATCGCAATATAGAGGCCCAACCACCTACTCCTGAATAAACCATAATCCAGGTCTAGATTGTCCCCCAAATGTCATTGGTGACAAAACAACATCTGCCTTTAACTGTTGCACGGTTGGAAGAGCAGAGGACGGGACCATTATCCCACAAGGGTCAGTCGAAGGAGACAAAGTGTTAGGGGATTCAAGGAGAGAGGGCATTGCACCGAAGGATTATCACCAAGAATTTGATTTCTTCGATAGTCTTCCAGAGTTTTGTGATATCTCCATTTTTTGATTAATTAATTAATAATCCCATGACAAGACTATGACTATTAGTAATTAGTAATTTTAAGAGTTTTTTTTTAAAAAAAAACACCTTCACTTAGATGATTCATTTTTAGAATAGCCACCTTCCAATGCCACATAACAAGTAGTACATTTCATCAAGATTGCAACCAAATGCATGAAAGAACAAAAAAATCTTTAATTATAATGAGTACAAATTTAAATCAATCAGATGTGACAATAATAAGGTGATCGAAGGCCCACATTAGTCAATGGTGTTATGCACAACTTGTATACACAATATTTTTAAACTTTATCATTTATCGAGGCTTTCTCTCTTGCAAAAACCTGTTGAGACTCAATATTTTTAAGTGCACGTCTTAAAGGGTGCACTGACAAAGGGTTTGACAGACCTTTGGTGCTTGGCAAGATTGTTGACCCCTATACTATTACCTAAAGCCACCGCAAGTTATTATTATCTAGCTCCCTAAGTAATTAAGATCCATTTACACACTCCTCTAAGCAATTCACCATCCAAAATAGCCCCTACCTAAGCATACACCCATTTGCTTCATTTTTCAACTACGTCAGCCTGATTGATCTTGTTGAGATTTCAGCATATGTTACAAAACTCTGTCAGCCCAGCTGTCCAGTTTGAGGCCTAACGACTCTATTTTTTGCCAAACAAGATCGACCTGGTCAACCTTGTCATAAAAATTCTTATGAGGGTTTAGGGTTAATAATTGGTTATAAATACCCCTTCACTTCATTTCTAAAGAGAGGATCATTCATTTAAGCTTCATTTCTAAAGAGAGGATCATTCATTTACGCATCATTACAGTTTGTAAATTTTTTTATACTATCATTTGAGGTTTTCTTTGCTTAGGTTTTTTGCCTTGGAATAGTAACATTTGTTTTGTGGAGGTTTTGGATGCATGTGAGAAGCCTTGTAGCCTAGATTTGATTTATCCTTGTGATCCTTACAAACCACAACAATCTCTTCCAAAGCACCATTGGCCAAGGGAGAAATTGAGCCATGATAGGTTCACTCCAATAAGGTAAGTATTCCTAGGTCTTCATTTGATAGGTAGATGTTGCATAAATAATGGATTGAAATCTATCTCTCCTTGCTTAGATTAATTCTACATTGTCTTGAATAAAATTATCTTTATTTGTTTATTGTTTTCTACCTTTGTGCCACAAGCTTTGGTGAGCACTAGATTAATTTATATATTCATTTACTAGATTGGCTTGTATATCCATTTACTAAACTAATATCATGTTTATTTCGTAGAATAAATTGTTTCCTTTCATTATATTATAAGATTTAGCACGAGTTATTAAATAATGTCATTTGACTAAAGGACTTGGAAACCTCTCATTTGGTATTGTGTAGTAAGAGATCCCTTAGTTAGGTTTAGCAAATCCATGATTGGTCATGACCCCAATATAAAAAAGTATCACTAGTGGTTTGTTAGTTGATTATATTCTTCGAGCTTGGATATTATTGAGTAAGATAAGTTGTAGATCTATCTTGTTTCACTTGCATACATTCTAGTGAACCCAAAGTGAATATACCCTTTGAAATTTTTAATTTTCGTTTACAATCAACTAGATCAAGACTGTTGATCCAGTTTCATACTATGTATGCAGGTTTTTAAATTTTGTCAAGCATGTCGACCTAGTTTTCATTTATGTGCGTAGGTTTTTTAACTTCATCGAGCCTATCAACCTAGTTCTATTTTCAACTCTGTCAAGCTTGGTGACCCAGTTTTACTTTATGTGTGCAGAGATTAAAAACTTGTCTAGACAACCCAGTTAAATAATAATTTAACATCCTTAAGAAAAGTTACTACATCAACCTAGTATATCTTCCTCTATCTACCAGGTTTACTCTAAACAGTTTAGTATTTATAATTTGTCAAAATTTAAGCAAATTTTATTTTCCCGCCTTTTAATTAAAATTCAAATTATGTATTATTTTTATCAATTTTTTTCAGTTCTATAAAACTATACCTACACAGTCAACTAGATCAACTAAATTGATATAGTTTTGTGTCTATTTTCTATCAAGAAAACTAAGTCAATATGCTTGATTTTATTTGTTCTAGTCTAATTTTGTAACAAACTAAATCAATCAATTCAATTTTGTTCTATCCTTTTTTTCCAACTTGACCGACCTACTTGATCTTGTTCTATGCATTTCATTTTCTAGCTTAAGTAAATAAAATTAACCTATATTTGATAGTAATTACAATCACTTTACTTATCAGTTGGTTGTTTGTTTATTTAATTTTAGAAACTACAACTTGGCTTTCGAAATATTGATTTTCATCTTTATTTTTCACTTTGTTTGGCTTTCCTTAGATACTGTATACCATCAATTTTAAAACTACTTAGCTATTGTTGTGAAGGAATACATAATATTCTGTTTATAGTCTTTGTCTATCATTTACATATATCATGATGTAAGGGGCTCACCCCTGTAGATTTAGGAATCCAAGAAAAGTTAGTCAATTGTTAGTGAAAAAAATCAAAATAACTTGAAAAACTAGTATCTCAAGCCTAATCCCTAGGTTGAACTATGTGGAAAACAAATAAGAAATACAATTAGAAGATAAAGAACCATGATTTTACCTCCCTTGAATATATGCTTGGAAACCAATCTAAAGATGTTGAACTCAACTTGTAGATTTAGAAGTCTTTGTCAATGCTTGGTTCCTCATGTGGGAAACATCTCTCCTTGTCTACACTTGATTTTAACTTTGGCTTGGCATAAGAGTGTTGAAACTCCTTGTATAATTCACCATAGTAAGTTTGCATGGGGTGTGAGATTCTTATTTATAAATTTCTTGAATCATTATGAACCGTTCATCTCATCTCAATATAGAGGGTTGAAGATCAATACTCAAATCTATGATTACACACATGGAGTGTATAAAAGATGCCATTTAAGGCTCTTTGAAATATAGAAGACATGTTGGAAGAAAAGTGCAGTCATTGGTCCTCTTGGAGTGTGTAAGAGGGGTGTAAGAAATGTCAAGAGTGTGTAAGTAAAATATAAGACATGTTATGACCTTTGCTTTATTACATATTTTGTTTGATAATGTCATCCCTTTGTGAGATAATATTATAATTTTGAATTTAACAAAATAGGAGAATTCCAAATCCATGAAATTTTCCTATAAGAGGAATAATTAAACTTGATTAAGTAGGATTAATCAATAATTAAAAGAATGGTGACTTTTTACAATATTTTTATTTGTCAATCAAGTATTCATTTAATTGTCTTATGAAGACACTTGCAAAGAGTTGATTTAATTTAGGAAGCACTTGGTAATATTAATAATGCAATACAATCCATTGGCCCAATTAGGGATGTGTCATTACGATTTTAGGTTTAAATGATAGTTGTGCAAGTAAAGTAGGTCTAGTGGTGATTTGTGATTAAACATGCATGCGATTATAAAAATTTGCTCTTGAGTAGTTTAGAGACATAAGTGACTAAAATAAAGTGTCTACATTTTCCCTCTATTTGAGAAGGTGTTGTGAGACACTAGACATGATAACATCTTTTCAAAGAATAAAAAATCATTAAGAAAAAATTTGATAATGCTTGAAGAATGATGTCTTCACTCTTATCTATTTCTATTTAAATTTTATGAGTCGATAAACTCATATTGGTGTCCCGAAGTGCATTTGATTAACCCTGGATTCCCCTCGAAGGGATGGTTGGGGAAGTAGTTGAAATAGATGGGCCCTTGAATAAGAGAGGAAGAAATAAGAATGGGAGAAATTTGTGGGCTTGCAATTAGAAGAAAGACTAGATGGTTGACTTGGCCCTAAAGAGAATTGTCTTGTTTGATTACAATAATGTGCCCCAACAGGGCAGATTGGATCATTGATGCAATGAGATTCTCTAGTAGGGAAGATTTAATCGTTTATTGGTCTAATTGGGTTGCCTTAGCAGGGTGGATTTGATTGTTGATGCAAGGAATTACCCCAGTAGGGTGGATTTGATCATTGATAAATGATGATTAGGCAATTGATTAATTGGTTGGGGGATAGTAGTCAAGGAGATCTTTTATTGCAACATTAGCTATGAGACTTCCAACACTTAATTTTTGATGTAGCATCAAATGATATGCACTATGATATAAAACACCATGATGGTCATGCTGTAGTGTGCATAAGGACCAACCCCTGATCCAATAGATAATTGACAATAATGCACCAATGATAAAATCATGATGACAATGCTATCAAATGCTAATGAATGGACTCAAGTACAATTGTGTGACATGAAGTACCATGATGATGACCCTACTGACACAATGGATTGAGTCTAAGTGACAACAAAAAATCATGCAACGAAGCAAGAAAACTCCAACTGAAAATAAAAGCATCCTATAGCTCAAGAATAAAAACAAAGAAATGGACCAAGAATAAGAAAACATAATCATTATAGACTAACACACAAACACACCATAAAATAACCAAATAGTGAATCATTTGTACAATGTGAAAGCAAGGTATTACTCTTGGATATTTCCCCCCTAAGCTCTTGAGGACAATTGACAGAACAAGATGGCAATGTGAATGGGAAGGGAGAATTAAAAAAAAAGAAGGAAGGGGTGGTCAAGTTGTCTCCAAATACCTTATTCAAACATACGTTTCCTACATAGTCCAATGAACTTCAGGCCAAATGTAGTTCTCCCAAGAATATGGGAAAGAAAAAAATGATGACAAATAAGAGACTTGATTCCATAAGAGAAATATAAAAATGTACACTGATAAAATGGTGAGAGCATTGAGAGAAATCGAGAAAAATGGATTGACAATAAGAATGACCGAGCTGACTCGAGATGCCCCATGTATCCAAGTGTTGTCTATATAGTCCATGTGGACCTCATGCCGATATAGTTCTCCTAGAAAAAGGAGTGTAAATGAAAGAATGACAATGGTGAATATAAATGATAATGGTTGGATAAGGGGTTCTTACCCAGCAAATGTGGTAAACCACACCATCCAGAACAGAGCCAAAGGCCACTAATGAACATGATGAAAAAACAAACAATGATTTTATGAATTTATATCTCTCATGGATATTTTAAGCCATTTTAAAAACTTTTTTGATGTTTAGTTTATTTTTTAGATTTTCAAAATTTTAGGATTTTAGGATTGTTTTAAATGTTTCATTTTTTAGACATCTCAACTCAATGGAGGATTATGAGATGCAGAATAGTTTAACTCATAAAGCGATGAGAGCATGGCTTAAGTTACTCATAAAATGGTGGGAGCATAATAAAATGGGTGATTGAGCTAACCTTAGAAATTGAGCATTGCCTGCATAGTCCAAATGAACCTCAATTCAATATATTTCAACCCTAGCAAAAGTTACTACAAATCAACAACAAGATTGAAAATAGGAATGGTATATGAACAAAATAAATGGTATAGTATTTTAACAAGAGCCAGATATGTATTTCAAAAGACCATAATACAAGGAAATCAGTTGTAAGCTATTATGAGATACTACCTATCCTGGATGTGCTAATGGTGACCAAATCTGAATAATCTTTGTGAAACTTTCTCTGAATTCTGAGATCTACAATTATCCTCTGTATTGATAAACTAAAATCAAGATCATGAGTGGTAATAGGATGAGGGAATAAGATCAAGATGAACCAATTCAATTACAAGTGGGATAAAGGGAGGGTGTTTTTAGCTCATGCCCCTAAGCAAGGGTCCTCATAGACAATGTTCAAGTAAATCAAGTGTAAAAATGCTTGAAATGCATAATATTCACAGGCTCATCCAAATATTCACCATATGGTGTAGCCAATTTGTATGCTTCAAATCCATATTTTGTTGTGATGATGAATGGGCCCAATCAATTAGACTCAAATTCTCTCTTCTTTTCATGGGCAACATTGGTATTCTCCTGGTTTTATTTCAGGACCATATCACCAAGTTTAAAATCTTTGTGCTTGATACGCTTGTAGCTATGGTGCAACTTGTTATGATAAGCCTGGATATTGTTCAAAGTCACTACCTATTTTACATCAAGTAGTTCTAATTCTTACAGCCAAAAAACTCTATACTCTTTCTCATCAATGATACTCAGCAATGAAATGTGCAAGGAAGCCAACTCAATATTGATAGGGAGAATAACTTCAGTACCATAAACAAGGGAGTATGGTGTGGCCCTTGTTGGGGTTTGGGTATTGGTACAATAGGCCTAGAGGGTGAGAAACAATTAGAAATGTCAATCACAACCAAAAGCATTAACAAGATTTTTAAGGAATTGGATCAGGATTTTGTTAGATGATTTGGATTGGCCATTACTTTGAGAAAAATAGGCAATGGAAAAGTGTTGTTTGATTTGGTATTTGGCACATAGGGTTTTGACATCCTTATTTTTAAAGGATATACCATTTTCAAAAATGAGGTCAAAGGGAATGCCAAAGTGGAAAATGAGATGGTTGAGGATGAATTTTAAAATCTACATCCTAGTTATATAAGTGAGTGGGATAGCTTCAAAACACTTTGTAAAATATTTAGTTGCAGTCAAAATATGTTTATGGTCATTTGATGAAGCAAGATTGATTTTTCCTACAAGATCGAGTCCCCATGTGGAAAATGGTCATGGCATAGTGATTAGCTAAAGCAATTGAGATGGAATATAAATGAGATTGGCATGCTTTTGAAAAGCAACACACTTTTTTACATATGCACATGCATCGTCCTCCATAGTGGGCTAGTAATACATGGTACACATGAGTTTCTTGGCAAGGGTTTGTCCACTAGTGTTGGCCCCATAAATTACATTATGTACTTTTTTAAGCACTAATTTGGACTCTGTCAAAGCTAAAAAATGAAGGAGAATTCCATCATATCTTCTGTGATAGAGTGTGGTAGAGATAATGGTATAATGAGAAGTGGTATGAATTAAGGATTTCTGTTTGTAATGGGAAAGATTGTAAGGGATAATATTGTCATGAAGATAGGCATATATATTGGAGTAACAAGGTTAGTTGGGACCAACAATATCACAAAACCATTTTAGATTCAAAATGTTTGTGAACTTTCCTTAAGAGATGTTCAATAAGGAACTAGTAGTCTATAACATGATCTACAATTGTTATTAGTGATCCAATTATTGCCATTGCATCAAAAACTTTATTGTTCTCTTAGAATATGTTCAAATTTGATGTGTTCAAATTTCTATTTAAGATGGTACACCATATTCTTGTAAGGAATAAGCTTGTCATATTTAGTCTGGTATTGTCCGTCACCTAGTTAATAATCAATGGAGAGTCTTCATGAACATGTAACTTCTTGATATTCCATTGTAATGCTAGATGAATCCCTATGATGAGTGATTCATACTCTGTGATATTATTGGTACAAGAAAAACCAATGTGAAATGTTTTGGGAATGAGAATCCCTTATGGATTATGAATATAATATCAACCTCGGATCCATGAGAAGTGTAATAACCATCAAAATAAAGGGTCCAGTATTGAAGCTTAGAGGAAGTGCCATCTAGCGTCATGATTGAATCATCAAGAAAATTAAAAATGAGCGACTTGATATCTGACAAGGGTGCTTCAACAAGCTAATATGTAAGTGCCTGCTCCTTAATGGCATTTTGATTTACATATTAAATCTCAAATTCACTCAAAAAAATGATCCATTTGACCATATGACTAATCAAAGCTACCTTGAAAAGTAGAGATTTGATTAGGTCCACTTTGGCAACGATAATGGTCTTGTTGTTGAGCATATCATGGCACAATTTTGGGCTGCAAACGCTATGGCTAGGCAGGTTTTTTCAATAGAACTATAATTATGTCCATAGGAAACCAATGTGCAACTCAAATAGTATATGGATCATTCTTTCCATTGATCATTATGTTGTGCTAAGAGTGCCCTAAGGCACATTCAGTTGCTGATATGTATAGAAGCAATGACTTTCCAGGTGTAGGTGGAGATAAAATAGGTGGATTTGCCAGATATTATTTTAATTGTTCAAAGGCCTATTGACAATCAACATTCCATGAGAAAATGGTACATTTCTTTAGGAGATGGGTAAAAAGATGACATCTATTTACCAACTGAGAAATAAACTACTTGATAGATTGGATCTTGCCCTGCAAGCTACAAAGTTGATTTAGATTAGAAGGTGGAGGCATTTATGTAATGGTCTTAACCTTGGTTGGATCAACTTCAATGCCCCTATGGGAGATAATGAAACCTAGAAATTTTATTGAATTAAAACCAAAGATTCACTTTTTAGGGTTAATCCTTAATTTGTATTCATGAAGTCATTTAAATATTATTCGTAATACATCTAATAATACATTTAGATGTCCTACTTTGGTCTTAGATTTTTCCAGAATATTATCCACATATTCTTCAACAATATCATGCATCATGTAATGGAAAATGATAGTCATGACATGTTAGTATGTGTCACTGAGTGTAATTTTGATCCGATTATATCCTGAGAAGCCATCTAAAAGAGATAACATCTTGTACCCTGTTGTGGAATCCATAATCATATCAATGTTGGGCAAAGGAAAGTCATCACTTGGGAATGCTTTATTGATATCTCTAAATTCAATACATAATCATATTCCTTGTTGCTTTTTTTTAACTAGGACTATGTTAGATATCCACTCTGAATAATCAATAGGACAAATACACACTACCTCCAATAGTTTTTCTAATTCTTTCTTGATAAGAATGGCTATGTGAGGGTGCATTTTTCTCAAATTTTGCTTGATTGTCTTAGAATTAGGGTGTATAAAAAGGTGATGTAAAACTAAATTAGGGTCTAATCCAGGCATATTTGAATAACACCATGCAAAAATATCAATAAACTCTTGAAGGAGGGTAGTAATAAGCTCATGTTCCTCTTCAGTAAGAGACATGTTGACCAAATTTGACCCCAAGTCAAATTGGTCACCCCCATATAAATTAAAACTTGCCATATGGTCTTTTCATACCCTATATGGTCCCTAGATTCTTCATATAATCTTGTTATCATGGTTTAAGGTTAGTTTACAAAAGTTAAGGTAGAGTCATATTTTGGTCATATAGTGGTCTAGGGGTGTCATGAGGAAATAAGTCATGGTCAAGCTATGTCACAGGTTATTAGGAGTTTATTAATGTAATTTTATGTCCTAAACATATTTTCATAACATTTCATGAATTTTTGGAAAGTTTGAGGACCATTTGCTAACTCTAAGGTGTTGAAAATGAGTGAAAAAGGTGATTTTGGCTAATATTTGAATTTTTCAAAGTTCCATAACTTAAAAATTAGTAAAAGACACATTCCAAATAAATTGGATCAGTTACATAACTGTTACACATATCATCATGTAAGATAAAAGTTAGTTTCTTGGATTTCAATGCTAATTTGAGGAGTTAAAGGAAGTTGTACGAACTCTTGAAGTCACTTACAAGTGAAAATAGATTTAGAACATCCTTTAAAATTATACAGGTTAGAAAAAATCTTGGGAATAAGTTTTAATCTCCATAGTTTCAAAAATATATTTCACTCTCCCATTGTCTCATTCACAAGCTAGTGAAAGACAAATTCAAGCAGATGGTACAGGTCATACAAGTTGAGTTGGGAGTTGATATTTTGGCCAAACTTTGGGATTCATATGAGATTCTAATTTTCATAATTTTTCATTGGATTGGTGATATTATCTTTATGAAAAATCGCTAATATCTTAGACTACTTTTTGAGAGGTCAAAACCCCACACGCTGAGTTTAGAGCAACTTTAGAATAAATTATGAATTTTTAGCTTAATGAAACTAGTTGGAGTAGCTTATAAGATGTTTGTAAATTCCTCACACATATTAACTCACCTTATTGGCACATGTGGATGTCCTTTTGGCATGGAAAGTGGTTCTTAAACATAGTTTGAAGTGATTGGTAGTTTTTACATGTTTATGATCTTTTTAGGTGGTTGTATGCATCTAAGTGACTCTTAAATGGTATTATACTCCATACACATTTCATTCATGTCTTCTTGATCAACTGAGTATTCTGTACAAGTCCCAAAAAACCACTTCATTTACCTTTTGTGGACTGTGTGTTCTTTGTGTTTGCAATTCAGTTGTTTTGATGGTTTGAATATGTATTTTTAGGAGCTTGATAGTTTATTTTTATTGATAAATCATGTTGATATAATGAATATAACAGCCTTTGAGTCTAATAATCATATTTTGCAATTTCCAAGACTTCAAACCTCTCATACTTAGAACTCTCTTCAATAGTCACTTGCTACTTGTAGGTTTGCAACTCCAAAGGATTTTCATGGTGTCAATGTCTCATAAAGGTTGAAAATCATTATATCACTATAATGGATTAAAATCGTGAGGTCTTGAGCATATGGATGTCTTCAAGCAACTAAAGCCAATTGGTGGCTAGCTAAGACTGCTCCTAAGAGATGAACTTACAGACTGTATGTGCATGAACAATGAGGGTAGGAGTTTGATGTTTCAAGTTGAAAAGGTTAATGGACTTTCATTGAATTAAGAAAATACCATCAATGAGTTTTAACATCATAAGAACCCTGGTGGATTTGAAAAAGGTTAACATGAAACTCCATACTCATACCTTCTTATGACTCTCATGTAAATTGATGGCAGAGCCTTTGAAAAGGTTTAGGTATTGTTTTGAAAGTCTAGGAGGTTATAAAACCCAGTCAAGTTTCCATGTTGATACCTACAGTCAAAATGAGGGAGAATAGAATGTTTAAATAGAGATGTCCATGAGTTTGGAGTCTTCAAACATTGAAAGTGTTCTGAGACATCAATCACCACAAGAAAGATCCATTGGAAAGTTTTGGAGAGTGTTCTAAAGACCTAACATGCCTATAACATAGTCAAACTCTAAGACATAATCAATTGTCCAAAAAGAGTACCTACAACCAACTAAGAGGATTGTCTAACATAGTAGGGTATGATAGTGAAATACAATGTTTCAAAAGGATTGGAGAGAGTATTAAGTTATCTCAGTGACGTTCAAGAGTTTGAATATGGTTTCAATTTTAAGCAAGGATCTTAGAACCCCATTCTACAAACCATCTCAAAAGATTATGCATAGGCAGTGAGGCACCTATATGTTTGTAAAAGAAATTAAAATATTCTATTATGACATAATAATAATGTATGTGTGTGGTTGAAAAGTAAATAAAATAACTCAGGATATCAAGCTCATGAAGGTCAAAGAGGTTTTAGGCAAAGAGCAGAGAAGGAACCAAATAAGGATCACAAACCTAGCATCTACATAGTCACCTATAGGTCTATTTGGGTGACTAGGAAGTCTCAAAAATTGGCCTAGTTTTGTATATGTGTTTTGAAGGATATAAAAGAGCTTGAATTTATCAATTCATTGAGAGCAAATAGTTCTAAATAAGGGTCACAAAATTAGTCACACACAATCATTGATAACATAGGCTTTGTGTGATTTAAGAGAGGTTGTTTGATTTAAGAGAGGTCTTTGTGTGGTGTTTGAAGGGTAGAAAGGGTCTTAAAGTTTCTCAAACCATTAGAGACCAAAATATTTATAATCCTAGAGAAAAGGAATGACCAAACAAGGGTCTCAAAAGGACCTAAGTGCACATGTAAGACTGCTCAATTTTAGAGAAGGTTATGCTTGTTTGAAGAGGTCTTGAGATCTGTGAGAGATATGAGGTAAATAAAGTGATATAAGAAGAATTAAATAGTGTAAACATTATCTTATCATACCTTCAAACTCAAGTAGTAAAGTGAAACATCATGATATCATACCCTATTTAGGCCTAGTAATGCCTAAATGCATACATAATCCTGTATGGGTAGATATTGAGCTAGTGAAGCCAGTTAAAGTGAATATTAGACTTAGAGAAATTTTGAAAGATGGTTAAAAAGTTGTAAAAACCTTACATGATTCCCAGACATCTGAAAATGATAAGAAATGTGAGAAAATAGGCAGCTAGGGTATGACAATCAACTAGGCCTATAAACCTTAAGCCTAAACCATTGAGATGTAGTAGAGTTTGATAATGAAAGGTGGTAAAATGGACATTGGTAGAGATCAGGAGAGCTATCATGGACTTATGAGGTCATTATAACTTAAATCAACTTAGGAAAAGCTCCTACAGACTACAATCTTGTTCAGACCCCCCAAAATGCTTATTTTCAATCGAAGAGGTCAGTTTGCTTTGCTTTGTATGGATCACACATGATGCATGGGACCCTAATATTCTAGGGGATGTTTAATAACTTAGTATACTTGAATTTTGTGGAATTTTTCAATGGAATCATATGTCCGTATTTATGAATCATCCTTAAGAACCCAAGTCACTTTTGTTAGGTTGTGGAGCTAAAAGCTTCAATTGTTGCAAACATGGAGGAGGTTGCTGAGTTCCAGGGAGACCGGCGTCGGCAAATTGTAGTGTAGAATGAAACCAACATCAGCAGGTGTGAGCTAAAGACAACTGGCATTGGCATGAGGTCAGCCGATGTCGGTCACCTCCAGGTAGACAGGGACCGATGTAGGTCACCTGTGGTGGTTCCAGAACTGTTGTTGACGAACAGTCAGTTAAGTGAAGTGAGAGTTTGCATGTAAAGGATAATTATAGTCTTGAGTTGCGTGTCTAATTATTGTAATTAAGAAAGTATAATTATTGCATGCATGAGATCTATATAATAGACTCATGGGTTGTATTGTAAAAGTGTGCTAGAAAGCCATTGAGCTTGAAGAGAGAGCTAGAGTAGCTCCTCCTAGTTCCAAAGGGGTGCTGAGTGTGTATGATCAGGGAGAGTTGCAGCTTATGCAAGTTCTACTAGGAGATCCACCGGGGTACTGGTTGAAGAATTATAAGGACTTGGTGAGGCAAGGACAAGGGTTCTTTAGGGTGTAGAGATATCTACAGGGCAAGTAAGGTCTGTTGATTTGCAGGTGGCAGCAAGGAAAGGGAGATCTACTTGGAGTACAGTTGTGTGCTTGGTGTACTGGTAGCGTGTTACTGACTGGTGGAGGTGAACATCAATTATATATTTGAGTTGATTGTTGGGACCGTGAGAGAGAGGGAAGAAGTCCTTGAGGTGTGGCAAGCCTTTGAGGTGGAAGAAGAAGTGGCATCTTCTTTATTGTATTTTCTTCTGAGTGATTATTAATACAATTGTGTATTGTCTCTCATATCCTGTGTTGTTTCATATTTCTAGTTACTCATTCATTCTGGTTGAATTCCGTGTTTAGTTTCTAATACAAGAGGTAATCATTTATACTCTTATTGGTGGAGTAGGATCCTGACAACTTTCAGGGTGCTTAGGAGGGCTATAAGGAATCAATGAGAGAAAAATAAAGATTTATACCTCTAGATGGACTAGAAAAAGTTATAAACCACCCATAAAATGTTCAAGACTCCTCTAATAATCACCCCATGTAATTTTTTAATACAATATTGTATGGAACTATACGGATTAGGGCTAAAAACACTAATTTCTAATATTTTATAGGTCTTTATAGTGAGTCAGAGCTTAAAATTTGGCATGGAGTTAGGGGAGTATGTTTTATAACTTAATCACACACTTTTTTAGGGTTTGACATGTGTGGGTATCTTGTAGAATCATTTTTCATTATCTTGATAGGGAGGCCTAATTAAGGCCTAGTTAGGAGAGAGAAATGGAAAAAAGAGATATCTCCACTCATTCTTAGAGCATGAAATTGAACCTGGAGATGTAAATCCATAGAGGGTACTAGAATATGGACTTATATTCTCAACACATTTTGTACTTTTTTCCACACAAGGATATTTGCTTCATTTTAGGGTTATAAGGAATGAAGCCTATTTGGGGCTTTGGTATAGAATGACTTGTTGGGGCTAGTTCGAGGCCTCAAAATTGATTTTTTAAGGTCCAATATGGTATTCATAGGCCATCCATGAAGTTTGGATGAAATAAAGAAATTGAAACTAAGTTTTGACACTTATGTGCAAAATAGGCCTAAGGAGATGAAGAGTCCTCTAGACACCTTGCATGAGAAAGAGGTGATGTGCCAAAGAGAACCTATTGGGGTTAGTTGAAAGGTGTCAAGAGAAGAGAAAAGAGGTAAGATAAATTGATTTGACCACCAATTAGATGACTTGTCCTTCAACATGTCAAGAAGAAAAGTTTTAAGAAGCTAGTCAAGGTGTCAAACAACCATTTCAACTCCCACACCACTTGGAGGGTTGAAGCATCTGAAGAGGAGAAACACATGTCATATAAGACCTATCAAGTCAATTCCATAACTCATATCTTATTTGTAACTCACATGACACTTGTCTACCTTCTCTCTCTTATGCCTTTCTTCTCTCCTCTCTCACTTGTGCTATATATTGAGCCACTTTGAATTTGAAATGTATCCTTCACATGAGTATGGCAAATCCATACTCATTTTCAGCATTTGAGAAATTAATAACTATCTAGTTTACCTTCTCCATGGTTTATTTCAATGTGTATGTTAAGTCAATTTATCTTTCTAAGTGATAGTTTCTCTTCCTTAGCATGTTATCCTTGCTTGCATCCATATTCAACTTTGAAAGTCTATTGTAGGTATCTTGATGTGTTTTAATGATGTGTTTCATGAGTTTAGTGAGTTGTCTCTACACTAGTGTCAAGTCATGACCTTGGGTTTGGACCTCCTAGCTTAATATCCCTTCACAAACCTTCATGAGAAATACTAATCCAATAAGAAAATTTGGATTAGTGTATGTGCATATTAGGCTTGTGTTTGAAGTGTACTTGTAGTTGGTTGGTAGTGGTCAGGTTATAATTGGTTCATCAACTTGTTAGGATAAATTTACTTTATGTTCTCTCTCTCCCTTTTCATCCAAATGAGATAGTAGTTTAGGTGATGAGCTTCAATAGACAAACCAAAGGAGATAGCCCTTCAATCTAGAGGTTTACCTATGTTGTGGGCAACCCGCATCCCTAGAGGTAATCCCATGTTCCACTCAATCAAGAGAAGTCTTGAACTAACTCTCAAAGAGTGAAAAAAAGAGTGACAATAAGACACCCCTAGTTTGATCCATTTGGGATTGACATGTGTTCCAATGTTGTCATTGGTTGTATTCTCCACAAGCAATGTGGACCCATCTTATGAAATAGTCAAAAAAATGGTACATTGATTGTTGTCTTGATTTGGTGGCTTGACTAGCTCATCGAGTTTGCCCATGTATAAAGAATCTGAATCATGAAGGTCTGGCAAAGGCCATTTAGTCTTGTAGGAAATCCTAAGTTGATTGATCAAAGACTTTTTATCCTTATAATTTATTCTTGATCGGTATGAAGTTATATTATTGGAGGAGGCTTGGGCTTCATTTGAAATAGGGTGAACTTCCCTATCCAATGGTGCTTGAAACATGTTTTCATCATGGGACTCATCTTTTTATTTACTTTTGCTCTGGTTCAAAAGTGTCTCAAAGAGGTTTTCACTTTGGGACCTCCATGTTTGATTTTATTTTTGTTTATGACTAAAGAAGTTCACATAATCTCCAAAATAGGTAACAAGGTTTAATTTAATAGTAAATTTCTATTTGTGATCACTAAGTAGAAAATTATTTTTGAGGCCCAAGATTTCATAGATTGCCTCATCATTCTAAAATTCTGCTAATGGTATATATGAGTCTTGTTTGTCCCAATAGATCAATTAAAGATAATGGAGGAAAAGAGCATAATTATATGGCACAAAAATAATGATAAAAATGGTATCAAGGTCAAATAAAATTGGTATTAGTCATCTCATCATAAATTCTATAATAGGACTCTGTGTCACTATCGACATTATCAGTGTTAGATGATAAATAAGTGTCACTCTCGAGATCTAAGGGGTCACCCCTAAATGATCTATATCTAATAACTCAAGTTCCTTTATTTTTGGCAACTGATATTGGCTCAATAAGTCCTTTTTATATTTCCCCTAGGCCTTTGCCCTTATAGGCTTGATTATCCATTACATACTTTATGTTTTGGTAGCAAGTGGAAAAACCATCAATTTATAA
Organism: Torreya grandis; assembly: GCA_037957365.1. Taxonomy (NCBI): domain Eukaryota; kingdom Viridiplantae; phylum Streptophyta; class Pinopsida; order Cupressales; family Taxaceae; genus Torreya; species Torreya grandis. The sequence goes on along the minus strand of JARHVA010000044.1, from coordinate 30,102 downwards.
CCACAAATCATCATCAACCTTGATTTTTTCTTGCTCCTAGGAAGTGGTTATTTTGAAAACCATAGGTCCTTCTAATAAGAATCATCCTTTTTGCACCATTCCATTTTATTAGCTTTCACTTTAGGTCTACCATATGATTTAGGCATTTTATGCAACTTGGCTATATGAAAAGCATTACTAATTTTGTATTACCCAAGGCTATTATGTTGAATGGTAAAATGATTGGATATTGTATTAAGTGATGTAGATGAAGTGGAGGCAAGATTACATGGATCTATATAATTGGATTCAGGTGGTTGATCAACTATATCCTTTTCCTTCTTAGGGCTAGGCTCTATGCCGAAGCAACAGTTGTAGCTTTCATATTCCATTTCCAAGTGTTTACAGAATTGGTACCATTGTAGGTCACCATGAATAGTAACTTATAATCTAAAATGGGGAAACTTGATACAACAATGAAGAGTAGAAGGTACAACATGTGCTTCATGAATCCATGGTCACATATGAAGAAAATTATAAGACATTTCTAAATCAAGATCATGACACAAAGTATCATGGGTTAGAGGCCCAACAATAATAGGTAAACAAATGGTACCCTAAGATTCTCACTCCTTATTATCATATGCTTTGATAGTTATGGTATCTGAATAAATATCTGCTACTATGTAACCAAAGTGTTTGACCAACTTCAAAATTACAATATTTATCCCTGAACCATTGTCTATGAGTACTGCTTTAAATTTATAGAGGGAAATAATTACATATATGTAAAATAGGTTATAATGCAAATATCTAAGGGATGAAATACCAGTTTAATCAAAGGTGAGTTGGTGGCATAGATCCAGATGGCTCACAAGTGTTTTAAATTTATCGAGCATAATGTCAGTTGGACCTTATACTGATTTAGAAGTTCATTCAATATGTTCTTATGAATATTTGATGTATGCAAAAGATATAAAATAGAAATTTGTGCCAGTGTCTTCTATAGTCAGTACACAATATCATAAGGCTTGTCCTTAATAGGAGAAATTAACTTAGTATTCTAAGGTGGAGGACCTTGAATGTAATTTTTTAAGGAAGGTGTAAGACCTTGAATGATAACCTTAGATTATCGAGTTATGATTGCGTAACCTCGAGTCAACAAAGGGTTACTATAATTAGAAGAAGGGGATTGAAGCCTTGAAATGTAATTCTTAGTTGTTGATTAGTATTTAGATTATTACGAGCCAAAGGAAGATTATTGACAAATGGATATGGAGGTCCTATAATGGGTAACAAATTTTGTTGGGTATTTTAGAAATTGGCTTATGATTGATCTTAATGGTAGCGATATATCCACTAGTGATGTGACCTATAACATTGTAGTTGTAAGGGAATTTTTTATAATTAATTTGAATAGAATGGGTATATTGACCTTGATTCTAATTTCGTTTTTGTTGGTTTTATCTTTGATTTTTGATTGTGAGGAGGTCTATTCTAATTTTGGTTATGGGCATTATGCTATGGAAAAGGGTTTTGATAGATACCCAAATCCTGATTAGATGTTGTGGCCACATTATCCAATGTTATTTCACCATTTTCAAGAAAATATTGGATGAGATGGCAAAGCTACACACATGTATGTATAGAATGGCCTTTAACCCAATGATAATCATAAGTGTCATTCTCACCATACCAATCAAGGGTAGGCTAGTTTTATGGAAATGGTTTTGACACCAGTTAAATGATCATATTAGCAATGACTAATTTTTGGAAAACCATCTCAATAATGTTTTCGATATTACTGAAAAATATGTAATGATAATGACCTCTTCTTAGAGGTGCTATTTGTAAAATGAGAGGTTGAGTATGTGGGTTCACCTTAATAGGAAATGGTTGCACCATTTGTAAAATTCAAGATTCAATTACCCCATCTCCTATAGCATTTATTTTCTTGTTGAATGGTTTAGGATATTTTGATGTACTTGATTATGCTTACAAAGGAACTTCTGTTTGAGCCTTATTATGAGCTTGGTTCTAAGATTAAAGTTTGATTATCCCTTTGTTGATGAGTATTTCTCAATCTGTACTCCATTATAAATAAATGATTCAAATGTATTAACACAAATAATCTTGAGGTTATGAGTTACATCAAACTATAGATTGGTAGTGAACATTGCAACTAATTATTTGTTGGGGAGATTATGTGTGATTTAGCTGGCTAATGAGTGCCACCTTTATGAATAAGTAGAAAAACTTTCTCCTCCTCATTGTTTAGTATCATAGATCAACCATAATTAGTTTGTGTTCCACATTAAAAGAGAAGTGTTGCACGAATATCTTAGACAAGTCATCAAAGTTATCAAAAAAAGTATTGGATAGACCAAGGAACCATTCGAAGGTGTGCCTAGCCAAAATGTGAGGAAACAAGTGAATTAGGTATATAAAGATATACATAATTGCTTGAAATGTGACAAAGAACTATTTTATATGATCCTTGGGATCACCTTTCCCTTTGTATTCTAAAAATTTAGGCATCTCAAAATGATGTGGAAAAGGTATATGAAGATAGCTCATATCAAAAGGATAAGAGCATATGTCATCCAATTTAAATTTTATATTCTGAATTATTACCTGAATGGTTGAAACTAAATCTTTGACCTCTTTCAAATCTTGAAAAGTAAGCCCAGAGTGAGAAGAAATGGAAAAATTGTGTTGGGTATTCAAAGGTACACTACCTCATACCAAATAAAGAGGTAGTATAAAATATTGGGGAATTTGTATGCGATTGGTTCTACCAAGAATATTCAATCTTTGATTAGAGTTGTATTACTGATAGGGGAATTATTGTTTGTAAGACACTTTGTTCTGAGTGGGGTATTGATTTGGAGGGAACTGAGACCTGAATAAAGGAATGTTTTATTGGGCATTATATAAAATTTGTTGAGATTGGAGGGGAATCTACTATTGATTCCTAAGAATCTATCATGTAGAGAAAACTTGTTAGTTAAATAGCACATGTTATTGGCTCAAAGAGGCTCCTTGTTAAATAAAATTGATAAGTGGTTGACTAATAGTAACATGTTGTTAGCTATACAAAAAAAATTGGGGATTGGTTGACACTTATTTTAATGTCATATTGATCGCCACCTGTTGAGGTAGGGAATTAGTTTTCACTTGTTGAAGTGGAGGAATGGTCACCCCTTGTGGAAGTGGGGTATTGTTTGCTACCTATTGAGGTGGGGTACTTACAACTTACTATTACAATTCAGGTGGGTTTGTAACTTGTAAATTACTTGGAATGTTGGAAGGAAGAGGTCGTGGAGAAGATAAAAAAATGGTTTTTTGCATTTTGGATGGTACCGAATGTGGGTTAAAATATGACATTTGAGATATATCCACCACATATTGAGTATAATCTAAAAGGATATCTGAATCATGATTAGTCACAACATTGGTTTCAACTATGGGTGTGTTAAAAAACATACCCATAATTAAAGTTTTATTGGCAAGTGGATTCAAATTATACATGGAATTGGTAGACAAATAAAATGGTTGTTATATTAGAAGATTTCACTCTAATAATGTGAGATTTTGAACATTTAATATAACTAAGAATTTAGCTAAAGTATATATAGCCAAGTTACCTTGTTGTATTTATGAAGTAATAAGTTAGATTTGTGCAAGAGGGTCAACCAGTTGATCCTTTCCTTTGTCAGACACCACTAGGGCTTGATTCAAAGTTTGATCTTGGCTAGAGGCACCTTGGTTGTCTAATAACTTAAGAGGTGTTTATTTGGGTTCTCTAACCAAATAGTGTAAATCCTTTATGAAAAAATTAGGGGGAAATTTTAAACCCATTTCCAATAATCTAACAAGATGTTCATCTTTATTGTCAAATAATTAGCGATTGAATTGATCTTGTTGATATTCATCAGTAGGTGGTATATTTAAAAGGTACATCATATTATGTCTATGATCAATATCAAATGGTACATGTGAAAATATGGTTGGTATTGGCCTTGTTTAACATTAGGTGATATGATCAAAAGATATGGGTTATGTTGTTTAATTTCGATATTAGATGGTACATTGGCAAGGTATTTTTAGTCTTCTTCATCTTCTCCATAGTGATCATACCCATATGGATTATAAACTACCTCCTCATCAAATGAGGGATTGTAAATGGCCCCATGACATGTGTACTTAGGCATGTTTAGGTTTATGATATTTGTTTTGAAAAGATCTTCAATTAAGGTACGTAACTATTAACCATTTTCCCCCTCTAGCTAAAATGGGTCAACCCCTTATAATCAGAATCTTGTATAGGGGATTTTTATAATGTCATAAGGCATGATTGTAGTTCAATTGATGACATTTCATATGCCATTTTGGCTTTGGTCATGATCTAGTTTAATCCTTGTGTCATTTGGTGTCTTAAGGGTCTTTTAGGGTCATATATGCAAGTGACAGGTCTTCATGGTGATCAATGTAGTTAGAGCATGGACCAGGTTGCTAATAGATGAGCAATTTAACAAGTGTTCTGCATGGAATGAGTAGACCAAAGGAATCATGTAGCTTGTAAAATATTTTGAAACACTTTAAGTTCACTTAAAGTGTAATTTATCAATTTCTAAGGACAATATTAAATCTATAAAGACCTTATGAGGTGTCAAAAATTCTTGGAATGAGTATGGAAGTGCATGGTATTCATCTAGTTCTTCATTGTGTTCATCTAGACATTTGGGTCTAGTGGTATAAATTTTGAGTAGGTGATTTGATGACATCATCATTGCCACAGGTGGATGAGTCAGGGAGAATTGGTCATATGGTTATGATCACATTAGTCCCAAGTTTCTACGTGCCAAATTTTAGTCCATGCATCTAAGCACAACAGAAGACACAAGGTTATAAAGTTGGCCTCTCAGACATTTCTCGCTAAGTTTCCATACTTAGCCAAGTGGGAATTTTGATGACACTATATCTCACATGTGTTGTAGTTTCAAGAGCAGATGATCATATGGGTCTATTCATCTATATACCAAGTTGATATGCACTAAGTTTCAAGTCATGTGATGAAGAGAGACAAAAGTTATGCATAAGCAAAGTTAGCTCTTCAAATAGAATTCACCAAATTTCCATACTTAGCCATTTTAAACCAAACCGTCATCAAAGTGTCATGTAAAATTGCATAGGTGAGCTCACTTGAACATTTTGTAAATGCACTTAGAAAGCTCCCAAATCTAGCAGATCAAGTGGGCATAATGTTTTTGGTCTTAGGAACATCATCGATAAATTTGGTCCCTCCACGATTTATGCACTTCAAGAGATAAATATTCAAATTTAGTCAAATAATGTGATATGTTCACATAGATGTCAAATTTAAACCACTATAAAAATTCATACAAGTTTAAATTTGATAGTTTGTGGGACATCAAATACATTTGTCAGGATGTCAAAAGACAGTCGCATAGATGTCAAGTTTTAGACAGAGCAAAGAAAATCCATTTTATCTTAAATTTTATGGTTTACAAGATGTCAATGATGGTCATGCAAACATCATTAGACAAGAGTGAAGACATCATTTTTAAGATCATGAAGTAGTTGTTGGATTTTAAATGATGGGTCCCATTTGATCTAACGGTCCACGTTTCATCATACATCTTGATCCAACGGTGTGAGATGGGTCAAATAATCAAGGATCTCAAGGGTTTGACACATGGCATAAGCTTGTTACAATGGCAAACTGACAGTGGATCCTAAAATCAAATGTGGGGCTGCCATGTGGTGTAAGCTGGGATAAAGTTGATAAGTTAAGGGACAAGATCGATGGTTGGTGCTTGATCATATAGATCAAGATCAACGGAGGAAGCAAAGGTCAATATGTCAATAAATCGAGTCAGGTATCAATGACCAATCAAATTAAAAGGAATTCCTAGGAGTTAAACACAGGACTGAGGTGAAGTTGGTGCAAGCTTTTTAGAAGGTATTTACCACCATTAAAGCTCATTTGAATGCCATGAAAAGGACATAATGATGCAGTTGGGAAAAAAAAATATAAAGGACCACCATTAAAGGTTAATGTAGACCTCTAGTTCAACATTTTTGTGTCATGCAGGATTCATTTTGTGACTATGTTCACCTTTATTAGAAGAAAGACTTGTGCACAGTCTATTTGGACCTAATAGGAAAACTAATAGTCTGAGATTGGTTTTCTATCTATAGTGGACCCATATACATAAGAAAAAGTTTGCACATGATCCATTTTGAATAGGTGCCAACATTTCAAAGGATGCCATAAAGGCATACACATAGGCTCCAATGGTTTCATCCCTAGGACCAACTACATGAAATGGACCCTTCCCTCCACTGTGCACACCACCAAAAACCTATTTGGAGTAGTTAGAAACATGAATTTTTTTTAATTGATGGATCCATTTATTGTAACCATCAGGGAGCATCAATGAGCAAATATGTAACTTTACAACCACTTGAGGTGACTTGGATCAATCAAAAGGTCTGAAGCAGTTATAATTGTGGTTCAAACATTTGAACTAATTGATTACCCTTTTTAGTGGTAAAGATCCCTTTATCTTACTTACTTCCTTCTATAAATATAGTTCTTCAGCTATTGTAAAGGGTTTCCACTCCATGTATGGCAAATCCCTACTGGAATGATGTCATACTTTGCCTTTAAACATTAATGCAATTTTGATTTTCAATTCTTGAACAATGGTATAAGTGTGAAAGTGATGTGTGGTGATGCTAAGTGATAATTATCTATCCTTTCTTCCCTTATCATTTCATGTTTATGCAAGGGTTCCTATTATAACATGTCATATAGAGTGTTTTCAAGTGTATGAGCTTATATTTTAAGTGTAAAATGAGCCCTAGTGCTTGCAACTAGCCTATGGTTCACTTACCTTGGATAGCTCCCATACATCTCACATTTATATTGAAATACTCATGTTAGAATCCATAGGACTTGGAAGTTAGTTTGTGTATCTTATTTCATAGTGCAGGAAAGTATGATGGTCATATGGAATACATATTGGTGTATCAACCCTTTAGATTAGGTTCATTTTTTGCAAATTTTAACTTTTTTCCCCATAAGCAACTGGTTAAGTAGGTGTGATAATTTCAAGATACATTTAGGGAGCTAGCCCTTAAATCTACAGGCTCACTTCCACTATAGGTACACCTACATACTTGGAAGTGTTCCCATGTTTCCCAAATCTGGAAGAGGCATGAAAACTCTCTTAAAGGGTGTGATATTTGGTGACAACAGTTTTAGCATGCCTAATGGGACCAAGGTCTAAGAGAGTGGAAATATTGTTGGTGTGTGTTTCCTCTATCAACTTTTGGAAGCAGGCAACCTAGCACCAATGGTGACTCTAAATGATAACTTTTGGTTGTAAGAAATCCAAGTATCTTTAGTTGAAGTTTTGATAAGTTTTTATATCTCAGTTAATTCATGAGGTTAACATGAATAGCTATGGTAATTACTCCTACCATGGACCTCCTTATCAACCTTTTTATGAACCAAAATATATCCCCAATAGTCCTATCAAAATGGATGTTATTTCTATGAGCCATGGCAGCCTTATAACCCTCCATTTCCCCACCTATATAGACACCATGTTATTGGACAACCTTATGAGGAAGGCTACTAAGATACCTATCAAAATATGTCTCCATGTCAGTCCCAATATGAGCCCTATCAACCATACCATGAGACCTATGAACCTCAAGATTACTCCTATGATTCTTTCCATGAGGAATCAAATGTTTACATGGATTGTACACAAATGTATTACAATGCAAGATATAGATTTGTACATACTAAAATGCAAAAAAATGAAGCTGGTCTTGATCCCCATCATTACCCTCTCCTCCTTAACTCTTTTCATCCTATATCAAATTTTTTTTGGCATCCATACCACAATTATCAGATATTAAAGATGAAATGAGTACATGGGATGATGAGTATGATGTGCTCCCTAATATTCTCATGGAATGGTTGAGAAGTACTACCTAAGGTTACATACATAAGTTATGGACATTTGAAGAATTAGAAGAAAGTCAATGGAAGATTAAGGAACAAATGGACTTAGCAAAAAAGTGCCTTCAATTCTTAGTAGATAGGCTAAGTATGTGGGAAGATAAAGAGATAAAAAATGAACATGTTGATGTTGAAGAATTTCAAGAAAGCTACTGGAAAGATGTAACTCCTACTTATGTAGATACTTATACTTCTAACCAGCTCAAGATGTCACTTCCTTATGAGCTTACTAGTGATTTTATCTTTCATGAATCCACTGATAATCCCTCTCCTTCACCTCACACTCCACCCCTAATTTATTATCCCCCCATCACATCTCATCCTTCCACTACATCTCATATTCCAACTCCTTCACATGAGCCCATCTTAAGGGAAGCAAGTAAAGAGGATCAAATCCAAGCCAAGACTGACCAAGAGGATGTCATGAGTGACTATGCAGAGGAAATCACCATAAGGACCCCCTTTGGTGACCAAAAGTGTAACTTTGCCTTCTTGGATGAAGAAAAGCACATTCAATATCCTTTCACAACTACTAGTGTAGAGTTTGATATGGAAGAGGAACATATTGAAGACTCTTTTACAACTATCCATGAAGAATGTGGCCAAGACTTGAAGAGACAGGATTTTGAAGAAGACTTCATGTCTAATCATGAAGTTATAGATGACCATCTAAAGCATGAAGTAGAGTGTACTATCAAGGAAGAAGGTCAAATCACTCCTCAAGAGGTTACATTACTAAGAGAGTCTCATGAGACTAAGATAGATGAAGTAGATCTTAAAGATGATACTCAGGAGATGGATGAAGATGACTTGTGGAAAAAGTCTGATTTCATATGTCATGAGTTTGATCAGCTCGATAAGGTTACTCATCCTCTCAAGAAGTCTACATCTAATTTGGATAATTCTTCTAACGAGCATGTTGATGATTGTCTCAATAATCATGGAGAAAGGTCTCATGTTGTGAATGAAGAGAAACTATGGCAAAAGCCCAATGCCATATGCAAAGAGTTTGAAATTTTGGGTAACTCTCTTCCTTCTCCAAAAGATTTCATATCTGATGACAAATTTGCTGATGAGTCTAATAAGTAGGATCATGTTGACAAGTATTCCATCAAGAATAAAGATGAGGGACATTCTGTTGATCAAGAATCTATTGTCATAGAACAATCTAATGATGTTAGTGTCTGAGATATTGTAAACATGGAAAGTGAGGGCAAGGCAGAGGTTGAGGTTCCTCAAGAATAGTTAAGAAGCCTAGTTGGTATTGAGCCATATTCATATATATGGTAACATGAAGAAGAGAAGTTTTATGCTCCAAAACATCAAGTACATTCTATCAAAGAGGAGAACAAGGTTGAGAGGACTGTTATATCTTCAAATTTAAACAAATATGATTGACAACTAAAAATGAAGCTATTTCAAGATCTTGAAGATCTTTTCCAAGTTGAGGGTTAGGTACTTGAGAAGGTGAGCAAATAGTTCCCAAGGAGGATAATGACCAAGATTGGGTGGACTATGTAAATCTCCTTGATGAGCTTGAAGAACATGCAGCTGAGAAGAAGCCCAACCTCATTAAGAGTAGCATGGAAAACAAAAATGTATGTCTTGTTCAATCACCATTAAAAGGTCATAGCTGAGGAGCCATATGAGAAAGTTGAAACTATTTAGATGCAAGAATACTTCATTCCCATAGCTAGTATGTTTGGAGCTACTTGGTTCTTATTGAACATCATGCCAATAAAGTTAGTAAACACCATGAAGAAGATGGATGTATCAATGTCAAGGATCAAAAATCTACTTGTCTCATTCAACCCTTCATGTTGTAAAGTAAGAGATTTTTCAAACTTCCCCTTTGATCCTATAGGAAGTTTTCATCTCAAGTTAGTTAGTGCTTAGGTTAGTTTGTTTAGGTGTGTGTTTTCATTTCTTGTTGTGTTGTGTCCCAATAAGTGCTAATTAAGCACAATTGTGTCTTTGCTTAGTTTTTTGTGTGTTATTCAAGGCAATTATGTGTCAAACCTATTGTACATGTGACTCCATAGCCCAATAGATAGGATTAGGCAACTGGTCATGGCATAACAAGTATGCCACCCCTAAGAAATCACCAACAATGTTGACCATTTTTTTCCTTAGGCCAAAATGGGTCAACCCCTATAATCAAAATCTTGTATAGGGACGTTTTATAATGTCATAGGGCATGATTGTATTTCAATTGATGACATTTCATATGCCATTCTAGCTTTGGTCATGATCTAGTTTAATCCTTATGCCATTTGGTGTCTTAAAGGGCTTTTAGGTCATATTTTTAAGTGTCATTTATTCATTATGATCAATGCAGTTAAAGCATAGACCAGGTTGCTAATAGATGAGTAGACAAACAAATATTCTGGATGGAATGAGTGGACCAAAGGGATCATGCAACTTGCAAAAGCTTTTGAAACACTTTAAGTTCACTTAAAGTGTAATTTGTCAATTTCTAAGGATAGGAACAAAGCCACAAAGATCCTATGGGGTGTAAAAAATTCTTGAAATGAGTATGAAAGTGCATGGTATTCATCTAGTTCTTCATTATGTTCATCTAAACTTTTGGGTCTAGTGGTATAAATTTTGAGTAGGCAGTTTGTTGATGTCATCATTGCCATGTGTGGATGAGTTAGGGAGAATTGGTCATATGGTTTTGATCACATTAGTCCCATGTTGATACATTCCAAATTTTAGGCCATGCGTCTAAGTACATCATAAGATACAAGGGTTCAAAGTTGGCCTCTCAGATATTTCTTGCTAAGTTTCTATACTTAGCCAATTGCAAAGGAGCTCAAATAGATCCAAGTGGGAATTTTAATGATGTTATATCTCATATGTGTGTTAGTTTTAGGAGTATATAATCATATGGGTTTGTTCATCTTTGTACCAAGTTGATATGCGCCAAGTTTCAAGTCATGCGATGAAGTGAGACAAAAGTTATGCATAAGCAAAATTGGCTCCTCAGACATATTTCACCAATTTTCCATACTTGGCCATTTTGAACTAGACTATCATCAAAGTGTCATGGATAATTACATAGGTGAGCTCACTTAAACATTTTGTAAATGCACTTAGAAAGCTCTCAGAGCTAGCAGATCAAGCAGGCACAATATTTTTGGTCTTAGGAACATCTCCAACAAATTTAGCCCCTCCATGATTTTTGTGCTTCAAGATATAAATCCTCAAAGTTGGTCAAATAATGTGATACATTTGCAAAGACATCAACTTTAAGCCACTAAAAAAATCTATACAAGCCTAAATTTGATGGTTTACAAGACATCAAATACATCCATGAGGATGTCAAATGACAGTCGTGCAGATGTCAAGTTTTAGACAGAGCAAAAAAGTCCATTTTAGCTTAAATTTGATGATCTATAAGACGTCAATGATGGTCATGAAAATGTTATTAGATGAGAGTGAGGATGTCATTTTAATCTCATGAAGTATTTGTTGGATTTTAAACAATGGGTCCTAGTTGATCTAACAGTTTGCATTACATCATACATCTTAATCTAATAATGACACATGGCATAAGCCTGTTACGCTGGTAGAATGATAATAGATCCTAAAATCAAATATGGGGCTACCACATGGTGTAAAATGGGATAGAGTTGATAATTCATGGGACAAGATTGATGGCTAGTGCTTGATCATACATATCAAGATCAATGGAGTGAACAAATGTCAGTATGTCAACGAGTTGAGTTAGGTATCAATGACCAATCAAATTAAAGGGATTTTATGGGGGTCAAACACATGACTGAGGTCAAGCTAGGACAAGATTTTTAAAGGGTATTTTACACCATTAAATCTCGTTAGAATGCCATGAAAAGGACATATTGATGCAATCAGGAACAAAGGATCACCATTAGAGCTTAATGTGGACCTTTAGTTCAACATTTTTGTGTCATGTAGGGTTCATTTTGTGTCTGTGTTCACCATTATTAGAAGGACTCGTGCATAGTCTATTTGGACCTAATGGGAAAACCAATAGTCTAAGATTGGTTTTCCATCTATAGTGGACCCATGGACATAAGAACAATTTTGAGCATGATCTAGTTTGAACAGGTGCTAGCATTTTAAAGGATGACACAAATTCATACACGTAGGCTCCAATTGTTTCATCTCCAGGACCAACTGTATGAAAGGGACACTTCCCTCCACTGTGCATGCCATGACAAACCTATTTAGAGTAGTTAGCAACATGACAAAATTTTAACAGATGGATCCATTTATTGGAACCATCAGGGAGCATAAATGAAGGAACATGTAATTGTGTAGCCACTTGAGGTGCTTTCGATCAATAAAAAGGTCTGAATGAGCATAATTTGCAAAAGTAGTTGTAACTGTGGTTCAAATATTTGAACTGATTGATTCTTTTTTTTAGTGTCAAATCTCCCTTTTCCTTGCTTCCTTCCTTCTATAAATATAGCTCTTGATTTATTGTAGAGGGGTTCCACTCCATGTATGGCAAAGCCCTGCTAGAATGATGTCATACTTTGGCTTTGAATATTAATGCAATTCTAATTTTCAATTCTTGAACAATGGTCTAAGTGTGCAAGTGATGTATGGTGATGCTAAGTGATAATTTTATATCCTTTCTTCCCTAATCCTTTCATGTTTGTGCAAGGGTTCCTATTATAACATGTCATATGGAGCGTTGTCAAGTGTATGAGCCTATCTTTTAAGTGTACAATGAGCCTTAGTACCTAAAACTAGCCTACATTTTATTTACCTTGGATAGCTCTCATACACCTCACCTCTGTATCGAAATACTCATGTTATAATCCATAGGACTTGGAAGTTAGTTTGTTTGTCTTGTTTCATAGTGAAATAAAGTATGATGGCCATATGGAGTACATCTTAGTGTATCACCCCCTTAGATTAGGTTCATTTCATGCAACTTCTATTTCATGCAACTTCTAACGTGTTTCCCCATAAGCAACCGGTTAAGTAGGTGTGAGAATTTCAAAATACATTCATGGAGCTAGCCCTTAAATCTAGAGGCTCATTTCCAATATAGGTAAACCCACATACCTAAAAGTGTTCCCATGTTGCCCAAATCTAGAAGAGGCCTAAACACCCTCTTTTAGGGTGTGATATTTGGTGATAATAATAACCTCGCTTGGAATATCACTTATGAATCGATTTAAGGTATGTCAATATAAATGTTTTAGACATGTTCCTCAAAGTTCATGTCCACACAATTTTGGCACTATGGTTTCAAGTATAAATGTTCAATATTTGGACTTTGGGGATATTTTGCATTTGGTCTTATCTTGAAAGATTTTGATCTTGGAAACTTGAATTTGTGAACAAATAAAGGGAACTTTACTTATTTGAGACACCTTAGAAACTTTGAAATGCATAAAGGTTGGCATAATAAATGGTCTTGGTTGACAATGGGGAATCAATATTTGAACTAAACTTTAAACATTTTGACTTCTAAGCAGAGTTGATTTTGGCACAATTTGACTAGAATTAGAACTTGGTCATAGTATTATAATTGGTTTAACCTTAAAAATAAGGTTGATTAGAATTGGCACTTTTGTTTTGAACTTAGGTTTGGAATAAAATGAACAACATAACAACATAAATTGGATAAGGAATTAGAACTTCAGTCATGGACTTGGTTTGGAGTGGCAATTTGGATTAGGACAAGACTTTTGGTTTAAAATGGGCAGCCTAACGGTGTGGTTTGAATAAGTAATATATGTATTGGGACCAATTTTTAACATGTCACTTTTGTTTGATCAATAATTTTGGTAGAGTAACACCTCATTGTGTGTGTATAAAAATGGTTTGGACTTGGACTTGGTTTTTTTATTTGGTCTCAAGTATAAATAAGGTTTTAACATAACAATCAAGCAACAACACACAAACACTATAAGTAAATTATAGTAATTGATGCAAGTTTGCATTACATCCATTGAACCTTTGAAATACTAATCTTGAGATAGGATTATAAAATTTAAATGTTCATTAAATAAATTATTGCAAATATTGGTGGCATTTTAACCCCACCCTTCTCTCAAAAGGTTCATACAAGTAAGGCGGTATTTGGGGGTTGTTACCTTTGCACCCCTATGTCAATGAATGATCCATGGTAAAAGAGGAATCTAAAAAGTGGTAAAAGATTGGGCCATTCATGAGAGGGTCTTGTCCCTTCATAACCACTTTATTTGTAAGGGTCTTAGTGAAGTGCTACCATATTTGAGGTTTGCTTCTATTTTTACTTGGCTTTCTAGATGGTCCCTATATACCTCACAGTACATGGGCACAAGTTCGTCAATTAATAAGTTCAATATCATTACCAATATCAATCCTTTTGAGTTTACCACACTTTGGCATATGGTATTTCAAATAACTCCCCAGTGTTTCATTCCTCACATGATAATGTGAAAGCACAAATCCAGACCTTCATGATGACAATGCTCCTTAATTTATATATCCCACTGGATAAATGAGGTTTGGTATTGATGAGTCCAATAAATGTACCTCATATTATTATATATTTATCCTTCACCTACTGCATAATCCACCATTTCATGTACCCATAATAACATTATATCCATAATTGTCCATATTAGCACAAGATATGTTTATGATAATATAATAGGCAATAAGTTCGGGTTTAAGAAATGATTATTTATAGGTAAAATAGTATGATTTCATGTTATATAGATTTGATGTACTAATGGTGAAGGAATAATTTAAGTTATTCAATGGCCATGTTTTTCACATGCTATGATCACATGCACCTATGAAAGAGAGAAATCCATTTGACTTACAGCCAGCCTGTAGCAATTGGTTATATGCATTTTTGGGCTAAAATAGATCAATTTTGAAACAATAGAAAAAATAACATCAAGGAGTTTCTTAAACTTTAATATTATTTGATATTTGTATTCCCCTTCAAAAATTATACACTCCCAAAAAAATGACATCTTGTTTCAAGTCTGTATGTGGAAGTTATGGCTTTCGGAAGTAGCTCATAGTAATCTAGGCCACGACACCTCATAGCAATGACTGTATTTATTTGGTGGTTTGGATTTTAAGATATATTTCATGATTATAGGAGCAAAAATAGTGTCATGAAAATAGGAAAGAGTGATTATCTCAAACTAAATCCTCATCACACAGATTATTTTTTATATGTATTATTGGCTTATGTATATATAATATTGTTGCATATTATTATTAGGTGTAACCTATATTTATGGTTTCAACCTCCTAGATTTTTTGTAACTTCCTATATTTTGTATCCTCTAAATAAGCCACCTATATCTCATATATAAATGGAGAAGCTTAGGTTTCAAAGGAGTTAGTAAGTAGTTTAGTAATTCAATAATTTGGTATTGTTCAAATATTATAATCAAGTTCATCTCATATTATAATACCTATGTATTAATTATATTTGAATGAATAGAGAGTTGTTTTGATTTAAGGTTGTCTTAAGAAGGAGAGGATTAAAGATCCATGCCAAACAAGGTAGGGCCCACTTGCATGGTTTGGTACACTGATTCCTTGTCCATTAGTTTAATTTTATTTATGCATTGCTTGGATGTATTTATTATTTGGTATTGAATTATTATAATATGTGTGATTTGGTTTTATGTATTATTTATTATATAGGCATATTTAATTCTTTGTATTGTTTGTGATTCAATTCCAGAATAGATTGGATTTATTTTCTATCATTTACTTTCATGTAATTTACCTTAAGCAAGTGTGTTTCTATTTATGCAATGATTAGGACCCGACATTCAAAGGTGACTAGTGTTGTATATATATTGTTGACATCTTGTCAAGTTAAACACACCTTGGGTGGGTTGACAATTAATGAGGTAGTTGTTTTAGGTTACCAATGGCTGCCCTAGCTCATTTAGTTCAGATTGCATGTAGTATGTCAGTCAATTGATAGATAAAATATAACTCATAATTTTGGCACCATTTCTAGGTAAGGTGTCAAGTACTAGTGTTTTAAGAATGTCAATTTAAATTTCCTACTTGCGTAGATAAATTTATTGCTTTCTAGATTAAATTTACCACTTTCCTAGATTAAATTTATTTGCTTTCCTAGATTAAATCTAATTTATGCAATTAGAGATTAAAATATCGTAAATTCCCACATTTCACTATATAATATAAACAAGGTTAACCATACCTTTGTTTACCTCTATGTGATATAGTACTAATTAGATAAAAATTAAAAAATAAATCTTCAAAAAAAAAAACCTTGTGCAAATTACAACAATGATCGACAAAAAGAAATTTAGGGAAGTTTTAGTTGGTAATGATATAGAGAATTAAGGAGAGATTGATGTATACCAAGAATTAGTGATGCTTAAGGCCATAATCCAAGAGATTAAGGAGAAGTTACAAGCCTCAATTAGCCTAACTAGAACAAAAGATGGACTTCTATAACAAGAGTTAGTTGTATTTGAAGGTAAAAATTAGATTAAAACTTCTATTGAGGGAACCTATAAACTTGTACCTACAAAAATTATTTGTGTACTTGTTAAAAAGGACCAACCAGCCTATAAAAATAGAAAATAACACACATGTTAATGCAAACCTTCCTACAATAGTTGGTGAAGAATGTAATTTTGTAGCATCGATTAATGAAGAAGATAAACCTAAAATAATTTCTTTGGGTGATATGAACATTGTGGGATATCAACCTATAGCAATTGAATATCACGCAACAATTGGTGTTACACTTGTTGATGAATAAAGGGTGCATACAACAAAGTTTCCTATACTTGCACTTGTTGATCAAGTCCAGCATGTAGAAAATTCATATACACATATTGATGAAGGAGAATTAAAAAATATATTATTTTCATAATTTTTAGAGTTTATATATTTTTATTTTCTTATCAACAATTATAAAATTACCTACATAAATTATTTATGTTTTAGAAATAATAATTGATGAATTTCTATAAGGAGGAATTTATTTTCAAAGGCAACTGACAAAATAATGTTTTTCTATTTCTCACTTTGATTGTTGTAGGAGAAAGATTTATCTTGGATTCCAAAGTGGTTGGATAGTGGGGAAGTGTAAATAAGTAATGCAAGTTATGGATGAAAATGAACTAAGCTTGTTTGTAACTCAAATAGGACATTGGCCACCAATACAAATAAATCTAGGTATGCCTCTTGAATCTTTAGTATCTTATCATGTTGTCCATAATTATTATACATTGTGCATTTTGAATTACATCCCACGGCCATCTCCATATCATTCAATGCATTACCAACAACCACCCACCCATTGGCCTTGGTATCAAGGCTAGTCATGGAATCCACCACTCCAAAACTGATAATCATACTAAAAGGTTGGGTTTCAACAAACTATCCAAAGTTTGTTGGTCCAAAATACCTAATAACACATCTCAACCTCTAGGATGAGAAAACATTATTAAATTATTCATAAAATTGCTCGGTATCCCAATCTAATGAATCGATTGTATAACTAGAGTTATGGTTTCATCTTGATTAATACACTCAACCTTCAGGATGAAAATTTATTGCTTACTTTACACATAACATTAGTAACAAACTGCTTTAATATAGTTTATGGTAAAAAATGATAACACACCCCATTATTCCATATCCACTCAAGGATTGTTAACCACACCCACAACCCATAATAAAACAACCTCTGAGGATGTCCTCGCAATCCCATTCCATCATGAATAATGAGTCAATCCTTATTCCACCTCATTCATAAGAAGATTGTATCATAACAATTCGTGACTAATTAATTTGTAAATAAAAAATTTAAGTGATTATGTCTATAAATTTTGTGTATTTTTGGTCCTTATGGTGAAATGTGTTGTGCCCAAAATCTATCACTCATTTTTGGGACAACATATAAACTATTTTGGTCCTGCAGGCCAAAATTATCTCTTCCCTTCTTAAAAAATTGTTTTGAGCATTCAAATTCTTCATTTTTTAAGATTTTTCAATTAAGGGATTAGCAGGTTCAAAGGCTTCAACTGGTGACCTCTCTCAAAGGAGAAAGTTTACAGCACTTAAGCAATTTCAATATTGGTTCAATGCCTTGGATCAATCAAAAAATGTTCACCGGCAAGCTTGAAAGGAAGGATTGAACCATTGAACCCTGATTTCAAAAGGTTCGAAGGTTTAACGGGTTCAAAGGTTCAATGACGTCGACAAGCTTAAATAAGTTAAGCACTTTGGCAAAAGTTCAACAAGTTCAATCGCTTCAAGGTTCAATGGCTTCAAAACACTTAACGAAAAGAAGAAGGCTTGAACCATTGAATCGTTGAACCTTGAACCATTTCAATTCAAAGGTTCAACGGTTTAAAGGCTCAAATGAGAAGTTGGTTCAACGTGTTTGGTTTGAAGATATCAAAAGACTTAGACAAAAATAAGGATTCAAATGCAAGATTGAACTATTGAACCGTTGAACAAGTTGGTTCAATCAGTCGGTTCAATCGGTCAGTTCAAAGGACTGCCCCAAAGCTGAAGAAACAAGTGCCCTTGCGAAGGGCAGTGAACTAAAGGTGGGTGCCCTTGCAGAGGGCAGGGAGCATTGGTTCAAAGATCAAAAAGTGATTAAGGCCGAAAAGGAAGATTTCCTTCGAACTTTTTGTCCAAGGAAATTATTAAGTAAAGGAACCAAAAGAATTCCTTCGAAAAGATTTTTCATGAAAAAATGACTAAGGCAAATCCTTCGGACAAATTTTTTGATGGAATTTCTTTGGATGAATTCACCCGAAAGGAAAATCAAAATCTTGAAGAAAAGCGGACAAAGCAAAGGAAGATTTCCTTCAAACAAGTTGTCCAAAGGAATTCCTTCGGACATTTTATCTGAAGGAAATGAAGGATCAAGGCCACCTGAAGGAATTAACCCAAAATCCACCTGAAGAAACCTAAAGGGTAGGTACCCTTGCGGGGGGCTCTCAGCACCCCAAAAATAGACCTTTCTCAAAGACCCGAAGGGACACCTTCCCTTCGGGGTGTCCCAAAGACATAGAGCTGAAGGAATTTCAAGGCTTCCAAAGACTTAGCCAAAAACAAAGGATTATGAGAAAGACATTGAACCGTTGAACCTTGAACCAAAATGGTTCAAAGGTTTAAAGGTTCAAAGATTCAAAGACAGCCCCAAGTAATGGAACAAAGAATGAACCAATGAACCGATTGAACCTTGAACCAAAAGAGTTCAAAGTTCAAAGGTTCATAGGTTCAACGGTTCAAAGGAAGCTCTAGACAAAAGAAGAACACGGATGATTCCAAAGACCAGTTCAAAGGGATGGTTCAACCAAAGAGCAAGAAAGTAATTGAACTAGGAGAGTGATGGAACCCAAGAACCGATAAAGACCACATGAACCGTTGAACTATTGAACCAATGAACTTTCACAGGTTCAAAGGTTTATGGTTCAATATGGTTCAAACAACCAGCAACCATTGACATCCCCATGGATGTCAAATTTAAGGTAATGGAATATCCATTAAATTTCAAATATAGCATAAAACTTGAAGGATGAACCAAGCGACTAGGTGAAGAAGATAGCTCAAGAGATCAAATTACTACAGGCAGGAGAGAACAATACAAAAAGATCAAAAATATCTACAAGGGAGTTATTTTTAGTAGGTGAAACATTTCACCAAGTGGTCATCTAAGCACACCAAATCAAGGATGTGGCCTATTTTTCTTCCAAGAAATAAAGGCAAAATGGATAGTTACACAGACATCAGGAAAAGGACCAGACAACCCATGCTAAGGAGGAGACATATAAGATGAATGGACATGCCATAGTTAAGGCAATGCATTGTTCGAGGCATGCCTCCCTGGATAGAACTATAAACGTATTCAAGGCATTGAATGCAACATAGGCCATCCCATGGGAAAAAGTGCCAATCCTTTCTTGGTTGCTATACATTGTAATCTCATATTTGATGCATGGGAGATCTTTTCCAATACAGAAGCAAAAATCTGCCCAAATTGAAAGGTGATTACTGAGACTTTGAGCTCAGATTGTTGATCATATTACTTCATTTGAATGAGAAAGTGACTTTTGGACTTTGTGCTATTATAGCTTGTGTTATCTTAGGAAATTGTTCTTGTGTCTGTTTACTAGGAGCATTTTTGTTTATTTAATTTAACAAGAAAAACTAGTGGAAGTAATCAGGAAGGTGTCCTGAGGCCAATTATGGAAAGACTTTGTGTTGTCACAATTATCTTCAGTGTGTTTTTAGTTTTTAGTTTCTTTCTGTGTAAAGAAACTTGGGATGAATTTGTGCCCCCATTATCCTTTGTATTTCACTCTTTGGGCAGTTCAGGTGGAGACTTTGTGCTCTATTTCATCCTGCTGGTTTCTTTGCCCTTGTCACCAAGTTACTTGTCACTACCTGAAATAACTCCTACTATTTCCTGCAAGATCAATTCTAAAATAAGAGAAGTGCCTTAAGTGTTTTCACCAAGATTTTCTCCTTTGTTTGTGAACATCATCTCTGAAAAAAAAGAGATGGATGGTGTAGTCCTACCCTTGAGTGTTATTTTCTACTTATATATATAGTATATAGCACCTCATATTTATAGGGAACCTCCCCTTGATGAGAGGAGAGATTTGTCCACCTCTGATGTAGTAAACCTACACATTTGGTTGACCAATCTCCCTTATTGTGGTTGAAGAGACCTATTTTTCTCATTAGTTAGCTGATTGACAAATTATTCACCCAACAGCTTTTTGGTGACTCTGCTGGGGATATTACGTGTAGTCTGAAGCCTCAAGTTCTAGATTGAAGCAATCCCTACCCTTATCCATTATAGACTCTAGCGACTCTGGTCTGTGTCTTACCCATTATCATTATAACCTTATCCATCTCCATTATATACTTTGGCAACTCCACGTTATACAAGAAGATAAAGGGCCCAAGGTGTTGTTGACCCTATTTTTGAGTTGGTGCAGCAGGGCAATTTCAATTTGTTCCCTCCCCAACTTCAAGTTCAATAATCCATGAGTGTTCCTCTTACCCATACCAGGTCACCAACACAAGGTAGAGCTTCTTTTTATACTATTAGAAGAGCTTTGCCTATACATACTTCACCCATATTTGTTATCCCTCTTTTTCATAATCAAATCATGTCAGTTCAAGGCCCCTGGGGTAACTCTTTTGGCCCACTCAATTTGACTCCACCTCTACATGAGCTACCACGCAGTTCAAAGAAGAATTTCCTCAAATTCTTTGGTGATGGGAGAGTTCATCTTGATGAACAAATTGTAGCTTTCATCATAGCCTGTAGTGTGATAGGCATGGAATTTGAGGATGTGGCAGTTAGGCTATTTGTGGAAACATTACAATGCACTATTGCAAACTGGTTCTACCATTTATAGACTTAGTCAGTGACTGACTGGGATACTCTGAAAGCTAAATTTGAAGCTAGGTTCAAGCCTACAAAAGATGCACATGCCTTGTTAGCCCAATTCACACAGATGAAGAAGGAACCTCATGAACTTATGAGGGATTTCATAGCAAAGTTTGACAAGCTGAGGAACTGAATTCCTATAATTACTCAGCCAATACCTGAAAACCTAAAATGCTTCTTCATCAACTCATAGCTACCTGAAGTGAGTTTTTTATTGAGACGTGCCAGCCACATAGACCTTGCTGCTACTCAAGATTTGGCTACTGAGGTAGAAGATGACCTTATCTTGGCAAAAAAGATAAGGAGAGATCATAACAGAGATAAATCCTCTCCATCTTCTGAATACTCACCTACAACCACCATTGATCCAATGGTGCAGAAGCTGTAAAATGAGTTTCTTGCTCTTAGAAAGCAAATGGTGCAAGGGATGTCATCTGCTCCTTCGTACAGAGATGTACCAAGGAGGACATTCTCCAATATATCATACCAAGGCAATGCTGCGAGGAATCAAGGGCAAATAAATTATCTTCCTCCCCCTCAGAGTAATAACTTTGCCATTGAAGCACCTCCAACCAATTTAGTAGTTGGATATCTTGAAGCTGAATTAGATTTCTCCTTTCATCCTGAGTTGAACCATAAGATGACGCTAATCTCTTCACAGAGGAAGAAGAAGAATTAGCTGGTGATTCCAACATTGGCTTTTTGAATTACCAGGGTGAACCCAAAAGTGAAAGAAAAGCAGTTAAGGGATCATATGCTGTGTTCACCTAGTCCAAGAATCAGTCAGCCCAGTAAGTTGATAAAGAAAAAATAGAGGAGCGAGCTCAACCTACAATTTCAATTGCTTAGTGGGGAACCACTCTGCCTTTCCAGCCAAAGGACCCAGTGATTGCAAGAAAGGTAAGTACATCAAACATCCCTACACCTTCTACTTAAAATTCATAGGCCAATCCTCCCCCTCCCAAAAACCAAAAGGATGAACTCCCATCCTCTGTATGTAGTTCATTTCAAACATTTAACATAATTGACCATATAAAGAGAACCAAAATTCAATGTTTGAATTTGAATTCTTACAATCCAACCCTGAGCAGTTAGATAAGTTGGTTCAATGTGTAAAGAACTAAGTCATCCTTGTAGGACAAGCGATTCCAAAGGTAACTCATGATCCCCCAAAGAATACATCCACCAGGAATAACCTTGTCATTACTCCTCCTGCTGCTCTTGGTAGGACTGAACCTTTCTATGTCTCCCTGCTAATAAAAAGACATCAGCCGAACAATTGCATCATTGATTTCAAAGCTTTAGACAATGTCATGCCTACCAAAGTGGTAGAAACCCTTGTTCTCACACTAACCAATACATTTAGGAGATATTTCTCCATGGAGAACAAATAAGTGCCACTACTGGGACAAATTAAGGATGCCCAATTTGCATTTGCAGCATTCCTAGATAAGAGAATCAAGATGACTATCCTGGTGGCTGATTTCCTAGCATCATATGGCATCCTTTTTGGGTGAAATTTTTGTAAAGATGTTGGTGGTGAATTAAACATGGACCTATCTGAGGTGAGGATCCCAGTCAAATGCGTTATGCAAAGATTGATCCCAAAGAAGGAAGAAAAATATGTGGTCACTCAAACAATAGCGCATGAAGCTCATATTCTGTTTGAGTCTTCAGGCATGGGTAATTGCTTTTTATCCACGGAGGAAGTCCATGAGATGTCTAATGAAATTCTTGAGTGTGTCAAACTTAAAATTGTTTCAGATGGAATAGTAAAAGGATTGGTGGAGCGTAATGCAAGTGTGGAAGAATCTCCCCTTCCAAATGAAGAAGAATCTAAAGAAAAATCAGTGTCTAATGAGGTATGGATTTTGGAATTTGATGGCAGCTGATCATCTACCAGTTCAGGAGCTAAGATTATGTTGATAACTCTTCAAGGAGATATATTTATTTCTTCATGCAAATTATAGTTCAATAATACCAATAATATAGCTGAGTATGAATCTCTATTACTTAGATTGAAGGCTGCTCGAGACAAAGACATCAAACTCCTTCATGCCAAAAGAGATGTTGACCTGATAGTTTTTCAGGTGAGAAACTTATAGCAAACCAAAAATGAGAGATTATGCCACTACCACAATCTAGTCTGGGATCAAATTGAAAGCTTTGATGACCTAGAGAATTCAATGATCGAGCTGATGCACTGGCTGTTTCAGCAACTCTCTTGGTTCCTCACCTTGATTTTAAGGGAGATAGGTACACTATTGAACTAGTCTTTTGATCAAGTGTGCCTGATAATGCCAATCATTGGCAAGTGTTCAACGGTGACAACTAAATCATTGCCTTCTTAGAGTAAAAAGACAGCTTTGAACAGCTTCATTTTGAAGGCAATGAGCCTCAAAAGCTTGAACCAACCCCTGAATCAAGTTCAAACGTAGGTAAGGAATTCCTACATCTAAAAGGGAATAAAATTCCTAAAGGATTGGTTTCCCTTGAAACATTTTTTGACAAGCACGATAGGTTCATCAAACAACAACAAACAGATTCAAGCTCCTCCTAGGAGTTTGATCAAATAAACTTGGGTACCAAGTAAAATCCCAAGTTGGTGAACATTGGGAAGTGTTTCTCTTAGAAAGAGATGTCCAAGTTCACTACTATGCTCAGCTAGTACATGGATGTTTTAGCATATTCCTATGATGATCTGAAGTCACTCAGGCTTGAAGAAATCTACTATGAGATTCCTCTCAAGAATGATTCAGTGCCTTACAAGCAAAAATCCAAGCAGTAAAATCTAAAGATATCAGGGACTATTCTGTCTAAAATATAGAAAATGCTGAATGCTAGGATAATTTTCCCAATCCATCATCCCACATGGATTTCCAACATAGTGCTTGTAAGGAAAAAGAATGGTGAAATTTGCCTCTGTGTGGACTTCAAAAATTGAAATCAGCGTATCTTAAAGGATAACTATCCTCTACCCATCATGGACCAAGTTCTTCAGATAGTGACCAGTTCAGAGATGTTATCAATGCTAGACGACTTCTCAAGATACAATCAAGTTGAAATTAGTGTAACAGACTAGCATAAGACTACCTTCACCACGTCTTAGGGCACATTTTCATACCGAAGGATGCCTTTTGGCCTGATAAATGCTGGTGCCACCTTCCAAAGAGCAATGGACCTTGATTTTAAAAATGAAATGGGTAAGTTCATTGTAGTGTACCTGGATGACTTGACCATGTTTTCCAAGCATCACCCTGACCATGTGTGCCATTTGCAATAAGTGCTGGAACACTACCGCCAAAATGACATTTATTTAAATCCCAAAAATTCTATTTTTAGAGTACCAGAGGGGAAACTTCTCAGACACATTGTATTCTTAGAAGGCATAAAGATTGACTCAAAAAGAGTCAAGTCCATCCAAGAAGGTGTGGAATCTCCCATTTCTTTCATGAGCTATCCTCTCAAAGCTCATGAGCTGAAGTACTCAAACATGGAGAAGCATGCTTATGCAGTGATAAAGGTAGTGAAGCATTTTCGCTTCTACATCATGAATTCACACACTACTACCCTAGTCCCTGACACCACATGTAAATCCATATTAACTCAGTAGGAGTTTGGAACCAAAAGAGGGAACTAGATTGCTAAAATTTAGGAGTTTGATCTAGTCATCAAACCAATGAAGCTAGTGCAGGGAAGGGGCCTATGCCAATTGATTGTTGATAACAGACCCAAAGAAGTGGGGCATGAAGAATTAGAAGTGGAAGACACGCCAACAATCCTCTTTGTCTCCACTATAAATGAGTGGTATTCAGGAATTGCTCATTTCCTTACCCATGGTGAGTGTCTTGTTCACTTGTCTCGTAAAGAAAGGAGGACTATCAAGTTAAAAGCTACCAATTTTGTCCTCTGGGACAACGGCCTATATAAGAGGAGCCTTGATGGAGTGTTCCTTCACTACGTTGATAAGGAACAACAGAACTAACTTTTGAAGTCCTTTCATAAACTGGCTTGTGGAAGACATTTTTTTTCTCCTGTAACTGCCCATAAGATTTTGTGAGCCAGGTATTACTAGCCTACTCTGTTTCAAGACACATACAAATGGGTACGTAGAAGTGAATTATGCCAACAGTTCATTGGAAGACCTAAGATAGCTACTCTACCTCTCAAGCCAATGGTCATAGAAGAGCCATTTCAGCAATAGGGAATCAATTTCATTGGTGCTGTAAACCCATCTTCAAGTGCTGGACATGATTATGTCCTCATAGCCACAACCTAATTCACCAAGTGGGTGGAAGCTATTCCAACCAAGCAAGCCACTTCAAAAATAGTGTGTAATTTCCTCAAAGAGAACATCATTTCCAAGTTTGGGGTCCCAACCAAGATTGTCATAGACAATGCAACTTGTTTCACTTCTTAGAAGATTACCCAGTTCTATTTTTACTATGGGATTACACTCTCCCACTCTTCTGATTATTTTTTGCAAGGGAATGGCCAAGCTGAATCAAGCAACAAGAACCTGGTGACTATTATCAAGAAGTTGATAGATGACAACCAATGAACATGGCATAAAGCATTGGTTGATGCTTTATGGGCAGACAAAATTACACCAAAGAGGGCAATTGGTATGTCACCTTTCCAACTTCTTTATGGTCTTAATGCTAAGATACCAATCACCTTAGAATTGCCAACATTAAAATTGGCTAAGGCAATCAAAGATCAGACATATGAAATCTCGATCGATAAGAGGATCATGTGCTTGACTGAGCTGGATGAGTAGTGAACTATGGTTGTGGACTGAATTAATGCACATCAAAGTCTGGTGAAGAAACTCTTCAACCAGAAGGCAAAAAACTATGATTTCCAGATTGGAGATCAAGTCCTACTGTGGGACAAGAGAAGAGAGCTGAAGGGAATGCATGGAAAATTTGAATCCCTTTAGAGAGGCCCATTTAATATCCATCAACTCAATGGTGAAAATAGTTTCCTATTAAAATATCAAGATGGCACACCGTTTTCTCTTTCTCACAATGTGTAGCATCTGAAGCACTTCAATTCTTGAAGTATCGGATAAGTTCCCCTCTACATATGTATATTTGTATAGTCTTTGTTCTATTTTTATGTTGTTCATTTTCATTTTTTGCACCTTTCTTTTTGGATAGCATGACTCTGTAGCCCAATGGCATACTTCAAGGCACTAGAGATTATGGTTTCTACTCCCCTCAACTATTCCAAGTTTTCAATTGAAGGAAGTTCCCCAACTGGAGCCAGCTGTTGTTCCCAAATCTATCACTCATTTTTGGGACAACATATGAACTATTTTGGTCCTGCAAGCCAAAATTATCTCTTCCCTTCTTAAGAAATTATTCTGAGCATTCAAATTCTTCATTTTTCAAGCTTTTTTAGTTAAGGGATTAGCAGTTTCAATAGGTTCAAAGGCTTCAACAGGTGAGCTCTCTCAAAGGAGCAAGTTTCCAACACTTAGGCAATTTCAAGATTAGTTCAACGCCTTAGTTCAATCAAAAACTGTTCATCGACAAGCATCAAAGGAAGGATTGAACCATTGAGCCCGATTTTCAAAAGGTTCAAAGGTTCAAAGACATCGGCAAACTTAAATAAGTTAAGTGCTTTGGAAAAAGTTCAACAAGTTCAACCGCTTCAAGGTTCGATGGCTTCAAAACACTTCATGAAAAGAAGAAGGCTTGAACTATTGAACTGTTGAACCTTGAACCATTTTGGTTCAAGGGTTCAACGGGTTCAAAGGTTCAAACAAGCAGTTGGTTCAACGTTTTTGGTTTGAAGATATCAAAAGACTTAGACAAAAAGAAGGCTTCAAACACAAGATTGAACTGTTGAACCAAAGTTGGTTCAATCAGTCAATTCAAAGGACTGCCCCAAAGCTGAAGGAATAAGTACCCTTGCAAAGGGCAGTGAACTAAAGGCAGGTGCCCTTCCGAAGGGCATGGAACATTGGTTCGAAATTCAAAAAGTGACTAAGGCCAAAAAGGAAGATTTCCTTCAGACTTTTTTCCTGAGGAAATTACTAAGTAAAGGAATTGAAAGAATTCCTTTGAAACCATTTTTTGTGAAAAAATGACTAAGGCAAATCCTTCGAACAAATTGTCCAAAGGAATTCACCTGAAAGGAAAAGCAAAATCCTGAAGAAAAGCAGACAAAGCAAAGGAAGATTTTCTTCAGACAAATTATCTGAAGGAACTCCTTTAGACATTTTGTCCAAAGGAAATGAAGGATCAAGGCCGCTCAAAGGAATTAACCCAAAAGCCACCCGAAAAAACTCGAAGGGTAAGTACCCTTGTGGGGGGCTCTCAGCACATCAAAAATGGACCTTTCTCAAAGACCCGAAGGGACACCTTCCCTTCAGGGTGTCCTAAAGACATAGAGCTGAAGGAATTTCAAGGCTTCCAAAGACTTAGCCAAAAACAAAAGATTCTAAGACATTGAACCGTTGAACCTCGAACCAAAATGGTTCAAAGGTTCAAAGATTCAAAGACAGCTCCAAGCAATGGAACAAAGAATGAACCAATGAACCGATTGAACTTTGAACCAAAAGAGTTCAAAGTTCAAAGGTTCATAGGTTCAATGGTTCAAAGGAAGCTCCAGACAAAGAAAGAACATGAATGATTCTAGAGACCAGTTCAAAGGGATGGTTGAACCAAAGAGCAAGAAAGCAATTGAACCAAGAGAGTGATTGAACCCAAGAACTGATAAAGACCGCCCAAATCGTTGAACTATTAAACCAATAAACTTTCACAGGTTTAAAGGTTTATGGTTCAATATGGTTCAAACAACCAACAACCATTGACGTCCCCGCAGATGTCAAATTTAAGGTAATGGAATATCCATTAAATTTCAAATATAGCATGAAACTTGAAGGATGAACCAAGTGACTAGCTAAAGAAGATAGCTCGAGAGCTCAAATTGATACAAAAAAGAGAGAACAATATAAAAAGATCAGAAATATCTACAAGGGAGTTATTTCTAGTAGGTGAAATAGTTCACCAAGTGGTCATCTAAGCACACCAAATCAAGGACATGGCCTATTTTTCTTCCAATAAATAATGGCAAAATAGATAGCTGCACGGACATCAGGAAAAGGACCAGACAACCCATGCTAAGGAGGCGACATATAAGATGATTGGGCACGCCATAGTTAAGGCAATGTACTATTCCAAGCATGGCCCCCTAGACAGAACTGTAAATACATTCAAGGCATTGAATGCAACATGGGCCATCCCATGGGAAAAAATGCCAAGCATTTCTTGGCTGCTATACATTATAATCTCTTGTTTGATGAAGTGGAGATCTTTTCCAATACAAAAGCAAAACTCTATGCAAATTAAAAGGTGATTACTGAGACTTTGAGCTCAGATTGTTGATCATATTACTTCATCTGAATGAGAAAGAAAGTGACTTTTAGACTTTGTACTGTTATAGCTTGTGTTATTTTAGGAAATTATTCTTATGTATCTTTCCTAAGAGCATTCTTGTTTATTTAATTGAACAAGTAGAACTAGTGGAAGTAATCAGGAAGGTGTCCTGAGGCTAATTGTGGAAAGAGTTTGTGCTGCCATAATTATCTTCAGTGTGTTTTTAGTTTTTAGTTTCTTTCTATGTAAAGGATCTTGGGATGAATTTGTGCCCCATTATCCTTTGTATTTCACTCTTTGGGCAGTTCAGGTGGAGACTTTGTGTTCTATTTCATTCTACTGGTTTCTGTGCCCTTGTCACCAAGTTACTTGTCACTACCTGAAAAAACTCCTGTTATTTCTTGCAAGATCACTTCTGTAAGAAGAGAAGTGCCTTAAGTGTTTTCACCAAGATTTTCTCTTTTGTTTGTGAACATCATCTCTAAAAAAAGAGAATGGATGGTGTAGTCCTACCCCTGAGTGTTATTTTTTGCTTATATATATAGTATATAGCACCTCATGTTTATATGGAACCTCCCCTTGATGAGAGGAGAGATTTGTCCACCTTTGATGTAGTAAACCTACACATTTGGCCAACCAATCTCCCTTATTGTGGTTGAAGAGACCTATTTTGCTCATTAGTTAGTTGATTGACAATATATTCACCCAACAGCTTTTTGGAGACTCCACTAGGGATATTACGTGTAGTTTGAACCCTCATTTTTAGATTGAAGTAGTCCCTACCCTTATCCATTATAAACTCTAGCGACTTTGGTCTGTGTCTTACCCATTATCATTTGATCCAGGTGATAATTTGGGTGGTATAACGAGTGCCAAGATGCGGCAGTATAATGGACTGTGGCTGTCGAAGTGGTTGTTGTAAGGCCCTGGAGCGAGCGGCTAGTAGACTGGGTAGGGCTGTGCGTGGCTTTGTATTGTTTTAAATTTTGGACGCTAAATTTTTAGGTGACAGTTAATTCCTTGAATTTTTTATTATTTTCATTCTTGGAAGTCACATTGTCGGTGACAGTTATATCCTCGAGCCATTATGTCCTCAAGTGCTGTATTATTTTAATTCAGGGATGTCAATTTGTCAACGACAATTATTTCTCTTGAGCCACTCAGTCTTAAATCATCACCCATTAATTCCTCGAGCCACTCAATCCCCTGATGTTTTCAAAATATGTATAAATGCATTATAACCC